>VMBQ01001507.1:0-32947 GCA_007657795.1 Dreissena rostriformis
GTAAGTTATGTAACAATATTAGTTATGTATGTATAGTAGGGCAGCTAATCATAGAAGCGGTCAGTTATGTAACAATATTAGTTATGTATGTATAGTAGGGCAGCTAATCATTGAAGCGGTCAGTTATGTTACAATATTAGTTATGTATGTATAGTGGGGCAGCTAATCATAGAAGTGGTAAGTTATGTAACAATATTAGTTATGTATGTATAGTAGGGCAGCTAATCATAGAAGCGGTAAGTTATGTAACAATATAAGTTATGTATGTATAGTAGGGCAGCTAATCATAGAAGCGGTGAGTTATGTAACAATATTAGTTATGTATGTATAGTGGGGCAGCTAATCATAGAAGCGGTAAGTTATGTAACAATATTAGTTATGTATGTATAGTGGGGCAGCTACTGCAATTATAAAGATAAATTAACCTTCAATGTTAAAACCACTAGAAGTACACATTATAGTTTGTTATGAAAGTCAGAATTCTTGTCATATTTTTAAATGTTAGCATTACTAAGTTCAGAAGTGCCTTAATGCGTTTAAGACTTTCATACAATCGATTAGAAACAGTGTCACGCAGTTTGCATCAGCCGATTAAAATACCAAACAAGGAAAGGATATGAAAAAAAATGTACAAGATGGCGAATTCAAATTTTCTATGGATTGTCCAGTATTTATAAATTTACGCAACATGAACAGTCANTCGAATGGCGACTCAATAGATTTGCAAATTATATAAACCCCAAAACGCAAAACCCGTGCTGTTTCGCGCTCAATCTACCACAAAAAACCCGTGCATTATTCGCGCTAAACCATTACCATTATCTCTCCTGTAAATTATATGTACACAACCAATACAATACCGTATTTATCAAACCGAGAATAATTTCATATATGCATAATTAGGGTTCCCATTTATTAAAACGTTGTCTGTAAAGATCATTGTTTTTTGTGTTAACAAAGAAACGGGTTTTAATTTAGAACACTGTGGTACATGTAATATTAATAGTTACTGTATACGCTGATAATCACTTCACCAATGAATGACTCGAATTTAACAAATATAACGTGATCTATACGAAGGTATGTTCGCGTTCAAAATGTTTTCGTTAAATTAACATTATTTTAGGACTGAACGTTTAGCGTGCGTTCTTTAAATTGATACTTGATATCTCATTGTTTAAGCTGTTTACCTTGGACACATTCCTGTAATACATATTTCAGCCTCGCTCTGTGAAAAGGGGGTTTAATGAATGTGCGTAAAGTGTCGTCCCAGATTAGCCTGTGCAGTCCGCACAGGCTAATCAGGGAAGACACTTTCCGCTTAAAATGGATTTTCGCTAAGAAGAGCCTTTCTTTATACGAAAAATATCATAAAAGCGTTAAGTGTCGTCCCTGATAAGCCTATGTGAACTGCACAGGCTAATCTGGGACGATACTTTACGCACATGCATTAAACCCCTTTTCACAGAGCGAGGTTCATTTATAAGTAATAGATATCCAATCCCATGAAGGTATATGTTTTTCCATTAACGTTCCTTGCCGTTTTATGAATGTTTAATTAATTATATACATTTTAAATATTTATTTACATAAACATATGATTTGCTGTCTGCCACATTAACATACATTTTTTAAATTATTATGGTTAAATATTATTTAATAAACAGAAAGACACGTGTCTTTAGCAGTAAGTTTGTTACAAAAAGTGTTAAGAAACCTATCGTATATGTTATTACCGATGTGTTGTTGCTTTATAAGCATTAAGATGCATTAACTTTTCGATGCATTATTATGTTGATTTTGTAAACCATAACTTTAACTCATTGTATTTAAATATAATATCGCTTGAATGTTCTATATTCAGCAGTTACGCAGCTTCTCGTTATATTATGCGCATGCTCTTTCTATGATGTTGTACTTGATTGGTGGTTATTTGTATAAGGCTAACGGTAATTACATTTAATTTATCATAAAAGAATGACTTGTTATCTAGGATTGAGGCTTTCGGAATCCCAGCGAAAATGAGCCCACACTATAAATAACTTTACATATAGATTGTACATAATCATAGATTATATCTAATCGATAATAAATTGCAAGGCTTATTTTTTAAACAATTTTTTATATTGTCACCACTTTTTATGTGAGTAGTTCAACTCGTCTCGTAATTTGATAACTCATTTGATAACGCCTTACTTTAATATTAAACTTCACAACTGATCGATACTTTAAGTAAAACGCCTGAGCTGTATTGCGAGTACAGTAACAGGAAAAACACGCACACAGTTAATTAACAAAAGCGCATATACCTATATCGAGTATTGCGCATGTCTTAAGTATTATATTTCCACATAATATACATTAGCGTTACGACGAATAGTTGCATTACGTGTCGCATTAATAATAACTGTTTGTATGCACAATGAGGGAACCCATTTATTAAAACGTTGTCTGTGAAGACCATTGTTTTTTGTGTTAATGAAGAAACGGTTTTCAATTAAGATCATGTAATAAGGAGTACTTTTCAAATCATAGAAGCGGTAAGTTATGTAACAATATTAGTTATGTATGTATAGTGGGTCAGCTAATCATAGAAGCGGTAAGTTATGTAACAATATTAGTTATGTATGTATAGTGGGGCAGCTAATCATAGAAGCGGTAAGTTATGTAACAATATTAGTTATGTATGTATAGTGGGGCAGCTAATCATAGAAGCGGTAAGTTATGTAACAATATTAGTTATGTATGTATAGTGTGGCAGCTAATCATAGAAGCGGTAAGTTATGTAACAATATTAGTTATGTATGTATAATGGGGCAGCTAATCATAGAAGCGGTGAGTAATGTAACAGTATTAGTTATGTATGTATAGTGGGTCAGCTACTGCAAGTATACAGATAAATTAACCGTCAATGTTAATACCACTAGAGGTACACATTAAAGTTTGTAATGAAAGTAAGAATTCATATTTTTAATGTTAACATTACTAAGTTCAGAATTGCCTTAATGAGTTTCATACAATCGATTAAAAGCAGTGTCACGCAGATTGCATCAGCCGATTAAAATTACATACAAGGAAAGAAAAAGCAAACATAGTAATCTACAAGAGGACGAATTCAAATTTTCTATACATTGTCCAGTATTTATACATGTACGCAAAATGTAAAGTCAAATATTATTGGAAAAACTACACAAATCATGTAATTTTCCGTAATTATATCAACAAGTGGAACAACAGTTAAATGGCTTGCAACATATACTAATATTATATAAATTTATAAAGCGCTGAACTACACATCCGATTATCGCGGGCTCGATCCCCGGCCCACATAACTTGTTTGGGGATTGACATTGTTTTCTACTGCAATTCTCCTCCTACCTCTTATTCAAGTACGACGGGTAATTCAATGATTATGTGTACTAAGTATTGGTAAACCAGCAAACACAGGAAACCCGTTCGTTGGTTAATCTAGCGCCGTGATTTGAATGAAATATTGTGAAAAACGACAAAAAAAACTAACAAAACTAACACAGAGAATGGGTCATTTTTAAGGCTTTCGATTTGGGAACACATTTATATTACGATTACGCTTCTCTTTAAAATAAATGAATACCTGTACAAAGTGAGGAAGTGCAATACTTTTCCCGACAAAATAATAATATCTTTAAATAATTTGAACATGTACTCTATTAACAATTTCATTCTACCTATTTATTTGTAGAATTTGTATTAAGAGTAAACTATTAAATTATCCAGTAAATAATTAAGCAGCAGACAAAAATGTATAACCACGCATTTTGATTGATTGTAATATGGTTTATAGTTAATCAATTGTATATTATGCAGCCATGTACGTTTGTTCGCAACTACAGAATATAAATCTGTGACTGGTCACTACAGTCAATGATAAACAGATATGAGCTAATCAATTCCGCTGTGCATTTATTAGATGAGATAATTTTTTGGTCGTTTCATGGTTGCTAAACAAACAATTCAATTTGGAATTATATATATTTCTAATGCATTTAAATATACAACGCCAGTGTGATGTACTTTTATTTGACCACATGACATATTAACAGATTCAAAGCGAAATGTTCATGTCGTAAATTAAAAATCATACACACTGTCCACATAATAACATTAAAAATATACTCCATGGATGTTATCATTTAAAATCATATGACAGTTCAAAGGTTAAAGGAATCATTTTTTTCTTAAAACCGTCGGTTTAATGTTAATATTCTTGTTTCAGCTGTAATAAGTAGTTATTTATACGTTTTGTATACAAAATACCTCCACGGCGCAGTTTGTTGATGCATTTGCCCGAGGAGTGTCATATTACCACTGCGCTGCATTGTATAAACACAAAGCTATTATGGGACTAAGTTCTTATCATACACATATTAATATGTGATCTAACTTATAAACAGTTTTTTTTGCATTTCGAGCTGGTGCGACAAGTGTTCATGAAGTTAGTTGCTTTCCTTCCTATGCACAATATAATGGTAATTTTATAGAAAACATTTTCTTCGAAAGTAGAGGGAAAACACAATATACACCAATACAAGTGAAATGGGAGATACGTTATTGTAAATAATCGCTATATTTGTATGCAAATGGACAAGTATCAATACCATAATGTCAGTAAATTCAGCAAAACACTTAACATAAACATTTAAATCTTTATCGGCATAAATAAAATCTTATTTTTTTCAGATCTAAGTATAGGTAAATCTCAAATTCAAGATTTGACTTAAATATAAAATAAATGTCTAACATTGAACTATCTTCTAGTGTACGATACCAATTTTGATTATATGAATCTATAATTCTAGATTTTAAAATGGGTTTAAACATTTTAATATTAATATTAATATTATTATTTTAATATTAACGCTGAAAGAAAAGAAACGCTGTTAATTACATAACTGATACCATAATCATCCAATAATGTCTTACCAATTCGGAAGCCTCTGGCGTAATCTGAAATTAAATATTTTATACAGTTTTTAGAATTATGTTATCACAGGATGCTATTATACAATCAATATTGTACGATTCGTATGTATCTCTGTATTAGGAGAGGATATGTTCCTAACTCACCATAAACACATGCTTTTCGTGTTTTAGTTTTAACTCTTAAAAGCCTCTTACATAACTTCAGATGTATCATTTCTATTTCCTTAGATTTCGTAAAACCCCAAATTTATGCTGAATAACCTAAAAGAGAGAAAACGATAGCTTACACAGACTACTTGGCTTTAAATCAAAATCTTGTCATTATCTTTGTCTTATCAGAATTAACTTTCAGTCCCCAGGTATTACAATATGTATATAAATTGTCTAAGAAGTTCTGTATTTATTCTGGGGAATTACCCACAATGGCCATATTGTCTGCAAAAAAGTTAAAGAAAATCAAACAATGTCATAAAGTTGCAAACCTTAATCTATTTTATTTTGCAAAAACAACTCAAGATCTTCTATAAATATTAAAATAACAAAGGGGACATAACCTTTCCATGACGAAAACCAACAGCATAGCTTAAGTAATATTTAAATGAAGATAATGACTTTACACATAACTTAACTTTTTGGTACATTTCACGCACACTTCTAAATTATTTTGCCTTGAATTCCACATTTAAACAATTTAACCATAAAGCGTCTATACATAGTATCAAAGTATTTCATCATATCGACAAAAATAACATACACACGTTTGTTTTCAAATGAAAAATGATTATTAAAGAATATAAAATAAATATTGCGTCAGTAGTTGATCGCCCTTTCTTGAAATCCGATTTGGTCGTCCGAAATGATGTTTGATTGTATACATATATTATCAACACGGTTATTTAAAAGAGTCGTAAATAATTTTGACAAACTGCTCACTAACGTAATTTCTCCATAATTATTAAAATCGGATTTGGAAACTTTTTATTAAGAGGGATAATATTACCTTCCGTCAACTGGTCCGGAAAATAACCGGAATTAAGTATATTGTTAAACAAATCACATAATGAGATGAAAGAATGTCAATAGATTCTATAAAATATTCATTTAAAAGGTTGTCAATTGCATAAGCTTTAAATCCTTTAAGTGATTTTACAGCAGTTGTTATTTCATGCACCGTTCATATAATACAGGATATACATTATTAGGAAGATTAAAATCATAACAACAATTCAAATGGTCCGCTTTTAAATTCGATGCACCAAAATAATCAGAGCAAATCCTTGAACAATAATCTGCAAATTCCGCTAACGGTATATTTTTCGATTTTGTTTTCCACATAAAACAATACTGTTAGTATTCGATTTATCAGCATTGAAGCATCGAAATGCATCTAAATATGAATAACGGGCATCTATGCAATCATTGTTAAACCACTCCTTATCTCTACTAAGATAATTTTCAGAACCAACTTTATCTTTAAAAATACACTCTTTCGAAAACCAAAGGTCAGCTATATCACGATTACTGTTTGTAAAAATAAAGTAATATATTCTTACAGAATCCCTGCTTAAACAATCTGGGGTATTAACAATGTTATTGAACAAAGGCAATTGTGAAATAATTCGTGAGTGAAACTGCTCTCTAATCGTGACTTTCCATTTATACCTAGTCTCTGAATAGTATGAACCACCGCGGGATATGTTATTACAGATCAGCGAAAAATGCAATTGGGCGTGATCACTCCACTCATTGAAAGGACATATTGTTAATGATTTAATCTGGGTAAAATTACGATATTGTGTCACCGAACATACATTTGTGTAATGTATTGTAGGTTTACGCAGGGACCTATACACTGTTGTATAGGTCCCTGGTTAACGTGTATATCTATATCATTTATTTAAGTTATTGCGAGTCTTTGTTAAGTTAACGACATTACGTTTAAGGTATTTTAGTGGATTACAATTATAACTAATGCAAATCCCAATGTTCACATTAATTTGTGTTCACCAATTAATCGGGCATTATCAAATTAACCAGTTCTAGGTTGATTTTATATTTACCCATCAAATAGCTGATATTTAAATGTATTTACTAATGAAATTTGTCGTTTTGACATGGAGATGATAAAAAGGTGGATTTTTACCTCATTTTGTGATCAGCTGTTTGAAGCGACGCGTAAATTAATATATTTTTAATATATATTTGTTTGTTTAAAGATAAATATATAATATTTTATATGTGTATCTATGATTACGTTTCAGACGTAACTGTTTCAGATTTGTATTTCATAATGTCAATTTATATTTGTATTTATTTAATATAATAAAGTTATTGCTAATTTAATATAATAATGTATTTCATTCGTTCACAATATCTGTTGGAAAATCATGTATAACCTAGTTCTTTGTTATCCATAATATTAATTAAACTAACAATTCTGCTAAATTTCTAGTTATGCGATAATTATTACTATTTTAAATGCCGTTACCTTTACAATGACTCGTAATGAAATAAATACATGATATAGATATACTCGTTAACCTACAATACATTATGCAAATGTATATCAGGTGACATTGTAAAAAACTGTTAATCGTCAAACTATACCACTTTATTGTACCAGAACAAACAGCAACAATTTTGTAAGTAGTTAGTAAATTTAGTCGGTCATGTTATCTCCAATGGCGACAGTTTTTTTTTTATGTTACAGTGTCACCGCTGACATACAAAGGTGCTCTGAAAAACAAATGTACTGGCCCTCTGTCTTGCTGATCTTACTTAAACTGTTAAAACAAACGTACATAGTATGCAAAGTTTACTTTCATAATACAATGAAATATTCGGAGACATCGACATATCATGCTCACTGACATAATGAAACATGTTAATGCACAGCTCGATATACTAATCAATAAGTTAGTACATTTACACCTGCGTAATAAAATTGTAACCTTTCATTTCTGAAAGGAAACCAACCCGCGTGGTAACGACGCTGTCTGTTGTATATGCGATGCAACTCGAACAATATGGATCTATATAAATACTAATACAATAAATCCGTTTCTAATCTTGATATTAACTCGTTGTTTGAACTGATATACTTAATTGTTGTTATTTATTTCAGATGGCGACATACAACGAGGTTAATGGGAGGCCGTTATCAGTTGCATTGTTTGCTTTGTTCTTGGTAGGCATTTACACATGTTTGAACATCGCTTGGGAATCATGTTGTATTCCGTATGTTTATAAATTCTACACATGTTTATACTTGTGACGCGCACATTCTTTTTGTTTTATTGTACTATATTTTGTATTTAAATATTGAATGAATAACATCACTGTCTGGATTTTGACCTGTTACTTTTTTCTATTCAATTTATTTTATTTTCCTCGTAAATAGGTGTGTGACGGTCGAGGGCATTCAACTCCACACTGTACATATTTTACAAGCAATATATGCACATTTTATCATATTTGTCAAATTGATACATTTTACTAGCAAAAGCTTGTACATAACAATATAAACACAATTAGTTAAATAAATAATTTTCTTCTAAAGTCCTTCATCACAACTACTGGAAAAGAAGTAAAAATAGTTCCCATTATTTACTTTGATGCAAATCGTTTAAATAGTTAATTTTGTTTAGTACATGGTAATGCTAGGGCATGTACGATGTTGCTGCTTCAAGAGGGGGTCTCCTTTGGCTCATTTTACAATTATCAATAAAAAAATATGAAAAAAAACGTGTAAGGGCCCATTTGCATTCGCTTGTCCAAGTATATAGGAAGGCATATTTAGAAAGTTCGAAAACCTCCAGAAACCCCATTCACTGATTGATATGCTTACATTCCCCGAAATATGGTGGATAGTTTGACATCCAGTTGCACAAAGGTACAGTTGGCTTAAGTGACATATCCAATTAAAAATAAGAAGGAGTTTGTGTCTATAATTCTATGTACAATTGTAGAGTGTAACCACTGTAAATTATTATCCCGTGTAATACGAACACCTCAAATACAAGGTAGATATTTTGGAAATAAATGAAAACGCCTTTTGTCGTTTGACAGACACAAAATGTGATACTTGTCGCTATGGCTGGTTGGGTGCAGATCTTCTACATGCCAAATTGTGATGACTGGTACGATTATGAGCAGACCAATGCGTCCAACCCTGCCACCAAAGAAACTGAGGACGCTGTTGAGTGTCATAGGTTTCAGAATCTGGCTTTGATACTGTTTATCCTGGCCGCTACGTTTACTGTGTTTGGAACATGTATACTTCTTTTTGTGTGCTGCGACCAAACATGCGACCACCAAAGAGCGTATGGTAAACGGACATGCGCCTGGGTGAGTTATTGTTGCATATTGATCCTAACACATAGATATGCATTTTGTAAAGAAGGCGATTCATACATATTAAACAATAACAGTTCGATCGGACACACTTTAAATATGTCTTGATCTATGATAAAACAATCCAGCAATGAATTCTCTACAATAACATCAGTATCCACATTTGCAAAATACATGCGTTAACTTTTTATTTCGTTAAACTTATTTGTTTTATTTCAAATAAACCTCATATTGCATGTTTTTACTAACGTTGGGGTCCACATTACTTTGCCCAATGAGTACTAAACTAAATTTGCATCAAAGCAATTGAACTGATATTGCAAAACCATTGACGAAAGTTTATATATCACGTATATTGTGTCTTTACAGGTCGTGGCTTCAGTATTTCCAAGTATTTTCCTAGTGCTACTTCTTGAGCAGGTAGCTTTTACACATCATTCTAACATTATGCTTCAACAACTCAGTAAAGTTATTGCAGCGTTATTAAATACAGTTTTGGATACATGTATTCATTATGCCCTTCTTTGGAGAAGAGTAGGTTAATTGCTTTGCACCTTCCGTCAGTCAGTTGGTCTAGAGGTCGGTATGTCAGTAGGGACATTGGTATACTGATTGTTGTCGCGCGATATCTTAAGAACGCTGATCGACAACCATACGATGAATACTTGGAAGGAAAGGAAGACGTATATCAATGGTTTGGTCAACATGTAAAAGGTCAAGGGGCCTATGCTATTAAATGGTCGTTTATAGCACACTTAATACCCATAAAACATATAGTAAAAGTATTTTTATGGTGATAAACTATTCGAATATTGGACAATTAGTGTCTTAATTATTGGATAGATGGTACTGTTACAGCCTCGCCTACGTTACCTAAAAGTGTGCATCACCCTGTGTCACTGCATGTGTAATGACACCTCAAGTTCGTATAGTGGTTCACATTTTAACTCTTAATCTGTTCGCTAAAATGGTAGAGAAAGAAGTCCGTTCGCTAAAATGCTACGGCTAGGAAGATGCACGCAACAACTACGTCATAAACACGTGGCCATTCAACTCGATGGTAGCTACATATAGCCTTCCTACCATGTATATGCACGACCGTTTTGTGATACAGTACTTGAGCCAATACAGTGCATTTAAATATAATATTTAATCCTCTGTTTTATGTATAGCGATATAATAAAAATGAAATTTCTGCCTAACGATATAAACTGTCATGTGTTTTGTTCCACTTTTTGCAAATCCTCTCTTGCTTTCAATAAACAACCAAAATGTGATAATAAAAACGTTCCTACTTTTGGTGCAGCTGCACTTTCACAGGCAGATATTTTGTCATCGTGTTTTGTTGTCTATTACTTGAACATTACGTGTTTACGTTTTTAATAAATGATGAAGCTTATATTTCAATTCATACAGACCTGGAACCCGTATCCAGCAACTCGCTACGTTCTTGTGCCATATACTGTTTGTGTGAGTACATCATCTTTGATTTGATATAATATTCAATGTGTTTTATTTAAATATAGCATACAATGTATTGTCGTAAACGCAAAAGTATAAACAATGCATGTTTATGTTTTAAATACCATTTAAAAGTTCATCATATAATTAAAACATCAAGTGCCAAGTTATGGAGTAATATTTAGTTTATTAGTTTTACATCCAGTGCCAAGTTATGAAGTAATATTTAGTTTATTAGTTTCAGATGCATACATGGCGTTACCAATAATCATTAGAAAAACCATCTTGTATTCAAGAGATGCCATTCTATTTACTATATTTAGCCGCGTGTTGGAAAAACTGGGCTTAATGCAAGCGCGTAAAGTGTCGTCCCTGATTAGTCTGTGCAGTCTGCACAGACTTATCAGGGACGATACTTTCCGCTTAAATGGTTTTTTTCGTTGAAAGGAAGTCTATACTTTGCAAAAATCCAATTTATGCGGAAAGTGTCGTCACAGATTAGCCTGTGCAGACGGGACAGCACTATACGCACATACATTACGTTTTCCAAGAATGATACTCTATTGATACGAATTACAATCTACCTGTACACATTTTATTTTGCAGGGCTGTACGCAGTTGGTCCTGTATTGTTACGGAATGAGTACGAACAGGACTTTGCCTTACGTAACAGCAAACAAAGAAGAAGTGTAGAACATGTAATCGGTCATCATATATATTATCATGTTTAAAATGCCGTTCGAATACATTACTACTGTAAAGAATACATTTTATACACATTTCAAGAAACCATTAACACATACACGAAAATGCGCAATGATTAACTGACTTCTTCTTAATTAAAATGATAACATCACAATGTTACCAAATGAAAACGGGACATTACGGGCAAGAACATTGCTATGTGTCACACGTTTGGCTCTGTTTTCCAAGAATATATAGTTAAACATGTACTATATAGCATCAAATGTATGGCCGTTTCAATATTGACGAACAAATTCGATTGTCAAACGAATTCGACATTTTTTCTAAATGTATGAAATTCAAAAATGTTTAACATTTACCAAAAAACTGTAACATTTTTTTCTGATGATTACAATTTACACAATTGATTAATTGGAGCTGTTTAAATTAATGTATGCAGGTGTCTATAATATACACTCCTAAACGGAACATACATTTGCTGAATATTTCAGATTTATTGTTATAATAAGAATGCATTGTACGTTCATAGAATGGCATAAATACTAGTATTTTATTCGATGTGTGTAACCGCGGCAAGAATAACGATTGGCTGTCAGTTTTATTAAGGCGTTGTTTGTTTGTACATACTATACAGTTGTAATTTTCGGTAGTTTGCAATAAATAAGCAAGGCAGAACAAATAAAACGGAAACGGCTTATATTTAATAACTTAGTGTCAAACTGTGTAAAACTGGTATTGAAAGTTCTAACCAACTCGGATTCTGCAAGTTAATTAGTTAAACATGACTCTAAAATAGCGCGTGATAACGTTGTGCTAATACGTTTACGTATACAGGCATCAATGAGCTTTGAATAAACAATGAACCCAGGATTATCAATACATGGTGTTTAACACTATATTAATTATATGTAAATATTCATTTATAGTGGAATTATGGTGGTATTATAAAGATACCTTTCCATCAACGTCTCAAGTAGATGATGTTTAATGTTTTAAATGTTATTTAACATCTTTCCGCAAATTCAATATGAATTAAACAGAGTCTCGTAATACTTCACGCGTTGAGCATGAATACTCTATTTGCAATACATATGACACATATTTTTAATTGCACACACCCATCCCCTCGCTACGAAGTCAATGGGTTATTTTTGAATCACTCTTAACGTCCGTCTGTCCGTCTGTTTGTTTGTAGGTATGTCCTAAGACACGAAGATATGAGGTTTCTAGTTTGCGATTGTTATTATCCTTTATTAAACACTCCAACATGTATGCTACTTTTATAACTAGTTTAAATTCTTTGTTATCGTTGTAATTAATATACATTATTAGAAGAACACACTTCTCTTAAGCTACAATGTCCCCAGTGTTATTTTGAATGTAACATTGGCCACGCCCTGGGGTCACAAGGTTACTACAGATAGTTTGATAGTGTATGCATTTACATCAGTTCTAATGTGTCCAAAGACCCATGAGGGTAACACATTTACCAAAGAAATATAGAGTATCCACTATAATACATAAACATGCATTTGAAAACACAGTTTTACACAAATGTTAACACTAAATAGCTACACTTACTAAATTATATAAATGATTATGGAGATGACGTATTTATATTTATTGAAAAAGATTAAGAAAAAAAAAATATAACATAATGTAAATAATAGAGAATAATTGGAAACATACACATGTAATAATACACACGAACATCATGACAACTTCACAATATACAGACCTCTTATATATATACAATACATAACCTCCTAACCTTTTCTTAACTTTATTTATGTCCGTTTTGTTTGTTTTGCAGTACTAGTACGATAATATAGCATAAACAATTAATGGTACGTGTAACCCTGACTTACATACAGTTTATCAATCATGTGAAATCCAATTTGTAACATTGTTTTATTTAAAATTTACATATGAATATACTAAAATTACCCAGAATAGCGCATCTACAAAATGTAAAAGCATTCCTTGCAGCAAATAAGAGGGGAGGCGGAAAATTACAACGGGCGAGGCATGGTATAGGGGTGATAACCCCAAAAAAGGTTAGGGTAAGGGTTAGGGTTAGGGGTCGGGTTAGGGTTAGGGTTGGGTTTAGGCTAACCCAAACCCTAACCCGACCCCTAACACTAACCCTAACCCTAACCATAACCCTCTAACCCCCCCCTTGCGCAATACCATACCATGCCTCGCCCGTTGTAGTTTACCGCCTCCCATATAAGAGTGATTATTCGTAGCGAATTGATACATACAATACATACGATACAACTGATATGATACCTTAAAATTAATAAGAAAATAAATAAGTGTACGAGCAAATAAGTAGTATTATACAATTAAATCAATAGGACAATTTTTTATGATCGACAAAACATATATTATTGTTGGATTACTTTAGTATACACAATACGTCCTGCAGCATTCAAAATAGTTCGAATGGGAATGGACATACACAGCATGATTTAGGTTTGACACATTATTAATATTGTGATACGGTTTGCGTCAAACAAATATCAACTAAATCGATGTGATGGTTGTGAACAAAGTATATCTAGGTGTATCTAGTAGTCACATGACGCATATCTGTTTTGTTTAAAATCACTGTACTCATCATAAACACACTTCTTAGTTAATAAAAACTGCCTTGGTACTGTTAGTATTGTTTCGCACTAAGGATGCGAATTAAAACATATAAGCACTATAGGTATTTCTCATGTGCGACCACAACTCACCATGGCAAGCTAGCACTGATCACAAAAAAAGATGACATCATATGTTTCACAAGAATCAACATACGTTATTACATGGTGTGCAATCAATCGGTACAGAGTAATGGACATATTAATAGAAAACCTATGAATGTAACACACGCACTACACAATGATACAAAAAGTGTACAGTTGTTCCATTGACTTTACGATTGTCCTTCATTTATAAACGTATACGGTTCGTCTTCCTCATTCTGCCTGTCCAAGTCATTGTACACAACACAGGTCTCCGTATAGGGTTGATTGACTTCTGCAGACTCTATAAGCATGACATTATGAACTGTTATAATTATATAAGTCATTAATACAGAAATATCATATGTGTTATCCACTTTGCCACTATGGATAAAGTTATATAACAACACACGTCGATACATTAAATTATCCTTACACTTAACATAAAATGAGAAAGCTTGATCCTGGATTTTGCTACGCAGAAACCGATCTAAAAACACACAAAACACACAAAACTCTGTATTCCCGCCATGAAACGGAATATATGTTTAAAGGGGCAAATCACACGATGATGTATGGAACCAAGAAGAAAATGGTGACAGTTACAGTTCTAACATATTTGTATACCTCACATAAAATGTATTTATTACAGCATACCTGATCTCATTTCGAGTGGCCAGAGCAACAATCTGACGTAAAGTATTATAAATGTATGTTAAATATCACATACCATTGATGAGTTATCTGTGTACAAGGAGTATACAATATGAAAAATACTATACAGTCAAAATGTCAAAAAAGCTAGCACACATTATATAATTACTACTACAACAAACAATGTGCATATGCGTGTTGTATCTGTCATACCTGATTGGTCGCTCATTAAAATAGTGACAACATCTTTACTGGTCTGTCTGAAATGTAATTTAAGGACATAAAAATCATGGGGTTAATAACATAAATGATCATATATATTATTACATTCATAAATGTACATTGTCTATCCTAGTATAATTGGCCATTGTTTTAACAATCCCGATGATGCCCGATTGCAAGGCTTGTAAATGTTCTTTACACGTGGATAATAAATATAAGAATGATCAATCTGACTCGTTTACCTCTTCATACAATGTATTTGTATAACCGTAACACTGGCTACAATCACTGCAAGTACAAATATAAGATTAATACATTTGATACATACTTTATATACTCACTTAACTCATACATCCGATATTTTGTATTATAGTGTTTATGTTAATTGACTGTTATTGTATACAGCGTTACGTTAAACTCTTATCAGAGTGTACCCGAATGTTTGCAAAAGTTTTATATGAGTTTTTTTTAGATTTAGAATACCTTTTCTTCCGGAGTAAGCGAATCATCACCGCTATGGTAACTATGGCCACAACAGCCACAATCAAGCTTGCAATCATTCCATACTTATACCCACTCCCGCTTTCTTCTGATGCAATCCATTGTATCGATGAGTATGTGAATAAATAAGTAAATATGATGACATGAGCCATCCCTAGAACACACGTCTCTGTTTTAGGATATTGAACAGAATGATGAGCATTTCTGGTCGCCAACTGGCCCGTGCTGATTTTCAGTGCATACATATCTGCACGTTCCGTCGTTCCGTCAGCGGAACAACTATGTCACAGTTTGTGCAATTGATGAAGTAACAATTATAACAATGTACCGAACACAAAACGCCTGTTATTGATACGTAGTTACGTAGGGAACAAGACTGTGGGATTTTAACTAATCAGGGCACGAACGTCCGTGTGTTAATGCATTTACGTATGTATTTTATACGAGATTAATCTGAAAAAACATACACGTAATGTGTCATACTGCAGAAGACCGGAATTCGTTCGTTTAGCCTAAATTTACGACACAGGGGCATTTCTCTTACAGTATTTTCAATACGGGAAATATACCAAATTAACGCAGGATAATAAGGTCACTTTTCTGTTTTGTCTAGGCGTCATTTTCTTTTTATTGAATGATTAAGTACCTATTTTCGTGACATTTATTTTCAATATAATAAATGATAAGATTTGGTTAATACAAACCAGATAGTGATTCAAATTTGCTTTTCCTCGCGGAATAAATTTGTGTAAACTTAGCATTTGGAATACACCTACATCAATTGATGTAAATAATTTGATGTGACGTGTTCAACATTACTGGTCAATTTAGTAACTTCAATTTTTAAAATGAAACTTATAACTTTTCGCTTGTAATATCTAAGTTCTTAGCCGCGGATAGTGCTTTGTTTTTGTGATCGAATAAACGTATACATCACTAGAATATAAACTTACTTCCACACGAGCAACCCAGCACGTCAAAGCGTAACTATATGTGCAGAACCCACGTCACCGGTTGGATGCGCACGCACAAAGCACAGACTGCACTTGGCAGCATGTTTGTCACATGCGAATCTTGGTCGGTATTGCCAGGAAATATCTGAAAAGTGAATATGTATACCTTTAATTTAAGTACCACATATCATGATCGTTGAGTTTCGTACTAACTCAAATTAAGACAAAGATAATTGACATATGTCACAGTGAAACATTAACTGAAGCATTATAATTAATAGAGAGATATGAAGGCCGTGTAAATCGCGTATGACATTAAACACGGTATCTTACGCAAAATGACAGAAACGTGGAGAATAATATTAATTTACCTTGCTGTCACCATTTGATTCTGTGATTGTTACAAAATGCACACAGTCTTTTGAAAACTGAAACTGAAATGAAGTAACTCGTTGGTATAAACCGTTTTCTGGGCCAACGTTTCTACCCTGGGTCACTATTCCAGTAATGTAGCTCCGTTCCAGGAATCTCGCCTAAATAATGTGAAAATGTAAACACTCTTAAATAATTATATGTAACTTATTATGTTGATAATGTTGTAAGCTTTATCTATCATATTTGAATATGTTTACGCATTGAGTCACATATGTATGTACATATGTAGATGAACCTCAGCACTTTTGATTGCTGAAGTCAGACATAAATTTCCAACTATACGTGTATCCACTGTTGAGCATCATTAGTTTGGGGTGACCAAGCGCCCCACATCATTGTTCTATTTACCTTTTGTGCTTTAGAATCGATCCTATAATTATAAAGAAACAAGGACAAACATTAGGCAATACCAAGATACACCAAACAACTAGATCCGATTTAACGAAAGTTCCGTTTGGTTGTTTAAGCTCAAACTCGTCAATTACATGTCTTAGTTGAACATGTTAGGTTATCTATTTCACAGCGAGCTTCGGGTTATTTTAGCTCAAACTGGTCAAGTTCAAGTCTTACATGTAGTTAAATAAGTAAGGTTATCTATTTCACATAAAGTAATTCAATTTACGAAAATGTATAGAGTATTTGACTCAATAATAATGTTGTCTCTATAGTGAAAACAGGGATTCGACCTGTGGATTTACATTTTGACCCTTATATACCCACATTTGATCTTGTCTTAGATGTTGTCAATAAAAACGTTCATAAACATTCATGAAGTGTTTTATTAAGATCTAGTGACATATATATGCAAGATTATTTTTCTAAGTTTTAATCTGCGATCTTATTTTAAATCACATAATTCACATTTGAAATTGGCCTGGATAGTGTCGACCATTTTTCATCATTGAGTCATACATGTGGTTGCTCGAATGGTAATGATAATGTTGAATCTAAACTAACCCTATTTTAACATCAGCCTTTATATTGTCGATATAAACAATCCGATCAAGTTACATCCAGATTGAGTAATAAATGTGGCCTCGTCAAGCATTTTCTAGGATTTTACCCGATGACCTAATTATAAACAATTCCATACCCATTAAACATTAGCCTATATTTATTCAATAAAAACATTTCTACCAAGAGTAATCAATATTGCTTCTAGAGACGTTACAAGCTAAATGTTGTTGAGGAATGACGGGCGCTTGAAATAGACTGACCACACTAGCTTAATACGCACTTTACCAATTGTACATTCCCTGTGAGAGGCCGCAAACCATTAAACACTAAATAAACAAATGCATGTACAACGTATATGTGTGTCTTCAGATTAGCTTTAAATAAAAAATGAAGCGTTTTTGTGTTAGCATTGGTACATTGACCAAATATAGTATGTTAACATGCAAAGATATGAAATTGTTATGTAAAACCTGGATCTCCCCGGACTATGGTTGTCGTATATTCTATGTTGAGGTAACCACTCACTAGAAGCCGTCAGATATGCGTCAGGAATGGGACATGTTCCGGACACCAGATATTTAGTTTCCGGACAGGTCGAGGTACCTAACCGTTTTGTAAATAAAGGAATAAGGAAACTCGAGGAACATTACCAAGACAAAAGTTCGTGTTAACATCTGTTTATTATTTTAAGGAAAGTTACCAATCGCCTATATATTACAAGAAAACATCATTAAGCATGAACAGGATTAAAGACTATTTTAACTTTTACGACACATCACCTGTTGTAAATATACTTATGTTGTTTAATTCGATGTAATTAATGTTTCATGGGGTTGTTTGCAAAATGTTAATTGGCCTAGTAATAACAACGTTAATTTATGACACACTTAAACATGTATACTAGACCTCTCGCAATCAGGCTAATTGCACAGATTGACAAAAGTCTGGTCGCCATTTGGTTCTGAAAAAATAATAATAACTCATGCAGTAAAATAAGGTAAATGTATTCTGCTTTATTTTCCTGTTGGGACAACACTAATTTGTTTTAATAATAAATACAACATTCGTGTTATATATGTAAGATTTAATCTATATTGGCCTATGTATAAATTTTCACAAACCATACGACAATTAACATACGCGCAACATGGTTTATAAACAAGGTCAATATGAAATTATTCCTCAATTACAATCTTTAATTCATTTAATAATGTCTAATTCATGTCAATGAAAAATACTTAAAAGAGCTTTATTTACCTTGTTCACATGAACTAGTATGTAAGTAAATCTATCAATAACTATATTGTTATGTTTAAAAAAAAGATGTCCAACAAGTAACAGCAAGAATCAGGATCTAATTGTATTTCAAATGGTAAAATATGAAGCTGTAAAATATTTAACTCGTGAACCCTTAAATTTGTATTGCTTAAGTTTAATATTTAGACAATAACACACGACAGAGCTGGGCCGGACGTCTATAATCGGCCCGCTGCCGACATAATGCGGCTAGGGCCGATTATAGATGTCCGGTTCAGCTCTGCCGTGTGTTATCGTTTATTTTACATATCATCCTATTTTCCCCTTCATTAAGTTTTTACCGAACCAGCTTTCCGTACTTTAATTTTGTATTCAATTGATTACGCATTTCATGACGTATCTCATTTGACGTAACTTATGTGACGAAACAAACCAGTTGACTCTTTGGATTTTAGGGACAACACTTCGGACGTGGTGGTCAATTTAACAGTAAAATATATTTTAAAGCATCGAACCAATCCAAAACGTCGTTTTTGAAAAAGAGTTTCATGTGCTCATACATATATTTATATATAATTATTGAACAGTTATCTAGTTTGCTTTAGTATTCATAAACTCCTTATGAGTTTGAAAGGCTTGTACATATAATTGATGGGGCTAGCTACCAGCACTTTTTGATCTGATACCACTTTGGTAACCATTATAGAATTGTGGGGATTTAAAGGAGCGAGACGCTCGATAATGTATGAAACTTATTTATTATGTTGGTAGTTTTGTGTACAGCACAGACAATGCGACCAAAACAATGTGACAATTGCCGAGGGACATCCGTATCTGTGTACTTTTTTTTAAAGAAATCAAAGCCCACCACTATATCTTTGTAATAGATGCTAGTTAAAATGCAAGAAATAATTTAATTAAAATCATGCAAACGTAATTTCATGTACTCAACAAAAAGCAATATGCACATTTGAATGAAAGAAACATACAAGTTCTGTACATATTCAACTCTCGTCAACATCATTTTATCATTTTGCACACGTTTTGTAAATATTCAAATTTAAAAGGAGAACATTCAACTACTCTGGATTTTCTGCAAACGTTTTGCAGTCAATGAATTTCTGTCTGCTGATTTTCCTCATTGTGACTTGTTGCCGCTATAGTTTTTACAAAGAACAAATTATTATATTAAAGGCAAACAATTCTGATTGCAATCATGTTTTCACTTAAGTGGAGTGTTTTGTATAAGCAGTTTAAGGGGGTCAAGGGGTAACACTATTTATATAAACGGTTAGTAAAGTACTCTTAAAATCTTTTCTGAAATCACAAGGGTCAGGGGTGTACTATTTGTTGTGTAACATCGTATAGTGGTTGTCTTCCAAGTTTTTTCTTATCATTCTACTGCTTTTAAAATTGGCCCATTTGTTTTTTCCTTATAGTTATATAATGAGAACTGTTCTCACCTTATAACTAACACTTTCGCTGAAACAACAAGGCACCCAGAGGTTCGTTATTGGTTATGTATCATCTTATACTTGTCATTTGCTAAGTGTGTTCAATTCATGGCCGCTGGGCCTAACCTTGCCATGCCCCAGGGGTCATATGATTGATATACACTTCTTTAGTAAATCAATTCACAACTCTTGTTCTCTGAAACAGCAAATGGGCAGGGTTAAATTTTTGGTGTGTTACAGTTTCCCTCTACTTACTTTATTTAATTCAAGCCGATTGGGGTCTTAAAGTTACCAGCCCCCGGGGTCAAACGATTTATATAGACTTATAGTGTAAATATTTTTTCAAATCGTATTATCTGAAACAGCTAATATTATATATTTGGTGCGCTACATCGTATGGTGGTCCTCTAGTAATTAGTCTAAATCATGCCCCTTGTGTAGAAATTGCCACATCTGAGAGTTAACTTGTTTGTGTATATGTTTATGGTAAAAACTTGGATTTGTTCTAATACTGTCTCAGACCATATATCATATATGACCTACATTACTACTGTGATAGTGAGTTAAGCTGTTGTGATAGTAATTTTGTTGATGCAATATTCGCCACTTGAATCAAAGCATATATCTTTTTTAAATGACATTGATTGAACTTTGATCAAAATATATTATAAGATCCGCAATCTCTATGTTTCTATTTCGCTATTTAGCATTTTAATTTAAAGATCCAGTAGACTGAAAAGCTGAAAACAGTATCAACTTATTATTAGAAAATCAACCTGTTTTATTTGTGTTTTTTTATCAATATCATATATATTATCTATATTAAACTGAAAGTCCTATGCAATGATGATATTTGCTTGATCAGCCAGATATATTACAATTCAATGCGGTTTAGAAACTGTATTTTTTCACTGACTGTGGTCTTGTTCTGAATATGAGCCAAATGTGGTATCATTCGGGAGATGACCTGATGCCCGTCGGTCTTGCAAAATTAATTTCATATGTAAAACGTGAACATATAACTAATATTCAAGTACAAGTAGTCATCGTTCACACCTTAATGTATTTGCATAAACTTACTAAGTACTGTAGAAGAGATTCATTGAACGCTGGCAGTGCTTTTGTCATCAAACATTCGGGAGAAGGTTTTGCGCTAGTTAAACGCGCGTCGTTTACGGTCGTATAACAAGAGACGGATCGCGCGTTTAGTGCCATGATGGATCCACAATAGAAAAGGCATCTTAGTTTCGGAGTATTCAGAAGATAGTTGCGTCACATTATAGCTAAAATCGCGATGAATAGAACGGGACAAGGGTCACAACATTCGGCACCGATGCGGAGATCGGGCCTTATTTGTGTGATACTTTAAGCTGTGTTTTTGCATCCCCGGTTAGGCCAGAGTTTTTGATCTTCTGTTTAACGGGAGAGCCTCATCCAATTTTCTGAAAAGTGAAATAAAAATAAAACAGAAAAAAATATTGTTATTTTTATTTTTTCCTCCGCATCCAACAAAAAGTGGTCTTCAAAAAAAAATTATAGTGTATTTTAGCCTTTGCTTTTTCAACAGTGTGTGTGTCCTCAAAAGTTTGCTTAAACATTTAACTACTTTTTATGTTTTTAAACTTTTTTGAGACCCCTTACACTTTATACTGACTGGGGACTGTCTGACAATACCAGGAAGTTTACAGGTAGTTTTTTTTAACTGTTTTTTAGTAACTTTCAAAAATAAAAAATATATTTTTTTATTATGTTTTATTTTTATTATTTTTTCCTACGAAACTTTATTTTTTATTTGTTCTCCTCCTACTCAAACTTTCAAAAAACAATCCCGTTAAACAGAAAATAATAAAACTCTGGCCTTAATTATAATGTCTGCTTGGTGTATCAAGGCTTTCTGATTAGAAAGCTCTGTACATCTGTTTTGAATTAATTTACGAGAGGCGCCCAGATTTTATTTTAACAAAATTAATGACGCAAACTAAGAATTTCAACAGTACCTTTATTGGAATGCTTAATATTAGCTCCATGACATTCGTAATTAAGCCTACGCCTTTTAAGCCACGATTCAATAGTCTTGTTAATAATATTTTGGTCCAGTTTTCTCTACCCTTCATTAAGAGTTTTTAAAGACCTATAACTGAGTTGACGTTGCGCTTCGGTAGACAGCCTTTAAGATACCCCATATATCAAAGTCAATTGGAGCAGCATCGGGAGACTTCGGCATTCATTCTTCACGGTAAACAAAAACACTTTTTCCTTCTCAAGAAACTGAGGGGTCTGTTTCTATGTGTTGATTAACACACTGTCCTGACGGAACACCATAGACATCCGACCTTCTGCTTTTAACTTTGGTCCCCTTATCAATAAAGCGAATCTCGGGTTTTCCTCTATAAGAAACACTAGCCAATCCCAAAAAAACTCTTGGTGAAAGAGTCCCGTTAATCGAACGTAAGTTTGTCAATTACTCTTTCGCGTTTTCTCATGGAGAATTTTTGCGTCGCTCGTATGACCAACCTAAATAGAGCATTGCCTCATAAGGAGTAACACAGTTATTCCACCATCCACCTCTTAAATTCATGTATAACTGCCAGGATCGAGAGCTCCTCTTTGTAATTTGCGCCAAGTTAAGCTCATCAACTTTGTATTTTCTCTAGGTTTAGCTTACAATATTTGTGTGATAATGTTATATAGAATTCTTTTAGAGAAGCCTAACATAGACGGCATTTCACAAAAGGTCGGTGGATTAACGTTTTCGATGATACGATCGATTTTTCTGATGACGGTGGTGCCACATATCCACACTTTGGCATAGGTAGGCCAGCATCGCTATTTTGGCGTCGTTGTCGAATATTATCACGAAAGCTCTTGTTGGAGCCAAAGGAAATAGAATAGCGCACTGCTCTCAGCTAATTTAGAATGCTCCTATACGTATGTGTAGTATTCACAAATCCAATAACTACCCTTCCACTTCATCAATAATTGTTCGACGCATTATGCTATACATGACAAATAGCAATGTAATAACATCAATATTATGATTAGATTATAACATTTTAAGCCATTTACGAGTGGTTGTTTTTTCACGCAGTACTGTCTACGCGTGTATGATTGTGTTCAAATATAATCTGGGCGCCACTCGTTGTCAACCAAACAAAGTTATTACTAGCAAATCGGGTGCAGCACGGCTATATGACGTTTGCCTTTAAGTTAATGGATTACAATATATCACTGGGAACACTTTGACAGGAATCAACAACTAAGCACTATTTTTTAATCATCGACATGATTATAACTAGAGATATATGATTGCTTCTTTAATATTCTCCTGACGGGATTGTTTAAGCTCTCACCATATAGCTATAAGAAAATATAATACAAATTGATCCCTTGGCCGGGTCAAAGTTTTACTCCAGTAGCATGATAAGAACACACTTGGTAGAGGACTACCATACGATGTAACACACCAAATAGTGAACCTCTTATCCTTGTGGTTTCCGAAAAGATTGTATACGTTATTTATTATGATGTTAGTCTATACAAAAACATTTGACCTCTCGACATGGTCATTTTTGACCATATGGGCATGAGTTTATCACACTTGGTAGACAACCACCAAATCATTTTACCTGCTGAATAACAAACCTCTTGGCCTTGTGGATTCAGATAAGAAGACTGTTTAATGTTTTTACTGTATACACATAAGAAAAACAACGAATATTGACCTCAGTGACATGATTTGAACAAACTTGTTACAAACCCAACATAATATAGTCAATACCAAATACAAAACCTTTGAGCCTTGCAGTGTTAGACGAGATTTTATACAAACAGAAAATTGTGTTTTTTTTAATAGCCCATTTCAGGCATTTGTCTCGTCCGAATATTCAAGGAGCAGTTATATTTGTATATATGGAGTCAGTGATAGGTTCAACTATTTTATTGTTAATATGATATATTTGTCTCACCTGTTGTTAAATTGTATAGTACCGAACTGTTATGTAAATATGTGTTTCATTTCAAAATGAGTTTAAATAAACATTTGGATATAAGCCTTAGTCGTGAGCTCGAAGTCTATAGCACATCTTTAAAATATAATTCACACAATATATCGATATGTTATGTTTTTTTTTTTTAATCTTCAGACCAGTAACTATTTGGTATGATTGTGTTTGCAATAGTGTTGGTCAAAAAACACACACATATAGCAAACAAAGCAAATTTGTATGAGAACATGTGTTTTTTTCCATACCGAGGCTGAACTACAACATGGCACACTATATTATATGTGTCTGAATTCGATTTCTGAAGTTAAATGCGCTGTCCGCCCTCAATCCTGACGAATTGTAACATGAATATGAAACAGACAAATGTTATTCCATCAAATACAGATCGTATTTGGAAGGAGGCATTCTGCAAGTCAAGTTTTATTTTATTTTGTTATATAGTCTAGCCACCCTAAACACTGTTACGAGTAATTTATATGCTAATGTAAATCATCACATCAAAACATGTAAATATTCTTCTTAACACTTAATGCTACGTATTTGTTAATTGAAATGCTGGTGCCGGTTTGGAGCACATTCAGGTCAAGTTTATGTTACGCAGAAAAGTAACTGACAAAGAAGCCTATTGCGAATACAAACATATTCAATACAGATAACACTGTACTTAAGAGGTTAACGTGATAATTATCGCCAAACCTATTTGGTAATCGTATGGCATTCTATGTCACCCTAGCTTTATTATCAGATATGTGACAGTCTGTTGTGATAAAAATCTATCGGTTTAAGTTTTAATGTAAATTTACTTACCCACAAAGATGCGTTGTATTCCAATACGAAAAATATACTGAACAGGCTTTCGAAGAGTATGGTTTCGTACATAAACAAATTGTCACATTGAAAAGACAAGACTATAAATGGAAATGATTACCGTAAAGTTGTATGACACTTTCAATTTTAGGTCATCCTCTTATTAAGCCAAATTGTTCGGACACTCCCCTTACTTCGAAATGTATTGTAGGTGACAAATTTAATAGAAATGTAAACCTTTAATCATATATTACGACGTGTTTAAGTTATTTAGGGGAACAGGTAAAATATCGTTTACACTTAAAACAAATAAATTAATAAAAACGATCAATACATAATGTCACAAAACAAATACATTCAGGAAGTGACATTATGATTGTAATAAATAGAAGAAAATGAACTGAAATGAAACCCCAGCATAAGCGATTCATCTGTTTTGTAACCGTTTTATAAACGATAGTACGAAACAATTTATGAACACAATGTTATCAGCCCATCTTGAATATTTCCATTACGATGTTTTTCGATACTGTCTTAATAGCTCCCAGCGCACATTTAGTACTGATTTTTACATGTATAATCTCCCCATAAAATAAAGGGGAATTACCGCCAATAAAAGTAAAAAAAACAAACTTTTATATCTTTAATCTTACACGAATATCAGACACGAATCGATCATGTGTGCAGTGAAGCGTTTTACTCTTTATACAAGTACGTACATTAAACGGCAGCAGGAGATGATAATTTGTCAAACGGTTCATTACATATATTCGAAAATATTGATTGCATATCTGTTTAGCATTATGAATTAAAAGAAAATCGTACATAAACATTATATTACTGTTTATTATTATAAATATACAAAAGCGCGTACATTGTATAAGTGGAATGTCGCTTTGCATTATGTGCCCTCTGTTGAAAGCTATGTGTTAAATATAAACTGGTGTTGGCACAATGAGTCTTATTTACGCTTCATTTAACGGTTTACAAAATCGTGTGCGTCTTGATTAAATTGAATTGTAGAATATTTATACCATATACATCTCAATAATGTTACATTTCTGAATTAATGTGTAATTAGAACGTTAGAAACGTATTGATTACAAATACTGGACCTAGGACAATACCAACGGCTATATATGTTTTGACAGAATAGCAATAATATTTTCCACAAATAGTTAGCCCCATGTTACTTGTGCGTATCTTTGTTTATGTACGCGTATGTTCTTTGCGATTCAGATCTTACTGTCAAGAGATCCATCTCGAACTCCACGATTGGCCACGTGGCTGATTGAGTTCTTTGTCTGAAAGATCAGATTATACCCAACAGGGTTCGTGACCTGGCAATTATAATACGATTTATTGTGCTGTTAGACTATTAATTGTTCAGACTGACTACAACAAGATTTCAAAACATAAGATTATTTTTGGAAAGGTGTGAATGTTTTGCACCGAACATGAATAGGTCTTGGTCTAGGTCTAGGTCTTTAACATTCGTCATGAATTGATTTTGAAAATAAGGACGTCTTGTAGGAGGATACTAGTATAGATCGACGTATGTTTGGGCCAATTCGAGTTAAATTATTTCGTACCATCAATTTGCGTATATGATTCATTGATCTCGATGGACATGATATCGCTGTTCATCAATCAATTAATTTACACCACGATTTACATCAAACGTGAGAAGCTGTCGTTCAGTTGTATACGTGTGTGTATTTCCTTTTTTCGAGAGCACTTTGAATAAGTAGGTCATACACACTCATTAAACACAAATTATAATGATAAACAAATTGATGAATACAATACAAAATGTAAAGAACAAATTAAAATGAAGATAGTATTTTAATTGTCGTTCTACAATTAAACTTACCTTTGAGATGCTTTCACATGAATTTATATGTAGTTTCACAGACAAGAAGGTAAATCCGACGCAATTTTATTAACAAAAACAACAACTGAAGCGTATTAACACACGTTAATATCATGTGTGTTGTGAAGTTACAATATTTACGGTGAATTATTTGAGGCGTCGCTTACCTTATACAGTGTAAAAAGCTTTGAGTACTGTTATCAACAATTTATGAAGCGTGCCTTACGCCTTTGGGGTACGTAGCCGTTATTCTTTGTCGCGATTTTAAATTAAACAATTCATGTGGAATTATGATCCTGGTGTAATTTCGCTGACATTATGTATGAACAAAAATGTTAAATTTTGATAGTGCTAGTTCTGTGTAATTGACTGATGGATTGTGTTGTGACCAAGTGAGTGGTAAGGGCAGCACTGTCGGTGACACACCTAGTTTATTTAACTCTTTACCTTACACGTGTTTGGTAGATGATGAAGCAATTCAATTTATGTAGGTATTTGTTGTTCATTATATCAATGCATTCATTGCGATTCTAATTAATCCACCCTAGTTTTCACAAGACATTCTCTTGAACCATCTGTCAGTAGATGTGCATCGTTAAGACACACATGAAGGCACAAGTTGTCGAGCATATGATAATCTAACAGTCAGAAACGAAGCAAAGCGAACGTTTTTGTTCTGTAACAGCTACCAATGGTGTACATTTCAACAAGTCTAATGAGTCAGGATATGTGATCGTGTTATTTGTGATTATAACTAATTTAATAAGGAAAGATCATTATGTTTTGTTAATAGTACAACACGCTACTTAGGCTTACATGTGTTTTATTTGATAATATAATATATGTGTAAATGAAAATATAAATACCTGAAACACTTTTACTTAAGAATGTTATGCGCGTTCATAGAATGACATAAATATTAGTATTTTAGTTGGCGTTTGTTACCGCGGCAAGACTTACGATTGCCTGTCAGGTTTGTTAAGGCGTTGTATTTTAGACAAGTTTATACTATAAAGATGTAAACGCAATTAGTTTACAATACATTAGCAAGGTAGAAAAAGAAAGAAAGACACGGTTACGTTATGCTAGTTATACGTGTACAGGCAACACTGATATTAAAATTAATCACTTACCCATGATGTTCAATACATGTGTTCTATACTTTCATAATTATATGTTAATATTCATTTATAGTGGAAGTTTGGTGTTATTATAAAGGTACCTTTCTATCAACTTGTCAGGTAGATGATATATATATTTGTTTTAAATTGTATTTAACATCTTTCCGAAAATTCAATATGAAGTTAACAGAGTCTCGTAAGAAAAGTTAAGCATGAATACACTATTTGCAATACTAATGACACGTTTTTTTATTTGTACACCCCCTTCCCCTCGCTACGAAGGTCAATGGGTTATGCTCGAATCAGACTTGACGTCTGTCTATCAGCCCGTCTCTTTGTAGGCCTGTCTCAAGACTCGAAGATATGAGGTTGCTAATGTGCAAATGTTATTATCCTTTACTAAACATTCAAAATTGTATACTCCTTTTACAACTGGTGTACATTCTTTATATTCGTGGTTATTTATATACATTATTAGACGAAAATACGTCTCTAAAGCTAAAATGTCCCCTATTGCTATTTGGAATGTAACATTGGCCACGCCATGGGGTCACAAGGTTAATAAAGATAGTTTGATAGTGTATTTACATAAGTTCCAGTATGTACAGAGACCCAGAGGGCAACATATTTACAAAAGCAATTTAGAATGACAGAGTATCCACTGTTCTATATAAGCATGCACAAAATTGAATTTGAAAACACAGTTCTACACAACATGTAACACTAAACCGCTACAATTACTAAATTATAAAAATGATTATGGACATGGCGCATTCATATTTCTTGAGTAGTAAGACAAATATCAAATATAACATAATGCATTTGATTGAGAATAAATGGAAACCTACACATGTACTAATGCACATGAACAGCACATGAACTTCACACTATAAAATTTATAATATATATAACATACATAACCTAATACATTATATAGCACACTAAATTAATGGTACGTGTAACCCTGACCTTTATACAGTTTATAAATCAGGTGAAATCCAATGTGTAACATTGTTTTATTTTAACCGTACATATACATATACCAAAATCACCCGAAATAGCACATCTTCAAAATGTAAACAACAAATCCTTGGAGCACATATGAGAGATTATTCGAAGCTATTTGAAAAATAAAATAGATAACGATACAATACAGGTGATTCATTAAAATTAATAAGAAAATAAATATGTGTATTAGCAAATAAGTAGTTTTATACAATTAAATCAATAAGACAATTTTTTATGGTCGCCAAAACATATATTATTGTTGGATTACTTTAGTATACACAAAACGTCCTGCAACATTAAAATAGTTCGAATGGAAATGGACATACACGGCATGATTCAGGTTAGACACATTACTAATATTATGATACGGTTTACGATAAACACATATCAATTAAATCGATGTAATGGTTGGGAACAAAGTGTATTTAAGTGTATCAAGTAGTCACATGACGCATATCTGTTTTGTTTTAAATCACTGTACTCATCATAAACACACTTCTAATTTAATCAAAACTGACTTGATACTGTTATTATTGTTTCGCACTTAGGGTGCTTATTTAAACATATTTAAACACTACATGTATTTCACATTAGCAACCACAACTCACCATTGCAAGCTAGCACTGATAACAAACAAGATGGCATCATTTGTTTTACAAGAATCCACATACATTATTACACGGTGTGCAATCAATATGTACAGATTAATGGCCATATTAAAGGAACTTGTTCACAGTTAATCAAAGTGAGAATTTTTCAACTGTTTGTTACAGATTCAAGAAATACATAAACAATGTACATCCGTGTGCGAAAAAACACTACTGCCGCAGACAGTCACTGAAAATACACTTTCGTTTACGAAAAATCATCGTAAAAAATTGATACAATTATTAAGCGTCTCAGACGCGAAACGATACAAAAATTTAGATTTTTTTGTGTTATCGTTATATTTTGTAACAACACGTGGATGGTTATACAAAGTATAAAATAAATGGCAATGGGCATGTTGTGTTTTCTGGAGATCAAAATTACAATGTTTTAAACGTTTTTTAGCCTCAGTGTTGGGAAATTGTTAAAGAAAATCATGATCTGTGATATAGTTTAAAATGGAAAACTGGACATTACAAAAAAAGGTATGAAAATACATAATTTGCTTTAGAAGAAAATATAAAAAAAAAAAATCTTTTTTTTTCAAAGTATACTGTTAAAAAAAATATGGCATCACAATCCTCACAAAAAGAAGACAACACNGACAATAGCTCATAATTTTTTTTCAAAAAATAGATGAGCTAAAAAGGACAATAAACGTAAATACATCAGTAGCGTGAGTGAACAAGACATCAGCATTAACTCACATAATGAAGAACGCAAGAAACAGTCAAAGAAAAAACCTAAACATGAGAAGAATAAAAAGCAAGAGACGGAAAGCAATGTAAGTAAAGATAACATCAGCATTAAAGATATTTCAAGAAAGCTAAGTGAAATCAATCAAAAACTTTCAAATGTTATAATGAAAGATGACAGCTCTCTTGAAAAAATTGTGGGACAAATGAAAAACAGTCTTCTCCATAGAATTGAGTTATTAGAATCAAAGCTGTTTGATAGAGAAAGTGATAATGAGAATTTGAAGAAAGAGATAAATAAATTACAGACTGAGTTGAGCACAGAAAAGGTGACAAACAGGGAAGCCTTGATTAAAGAAAAATACGATAACAAAGAAGCACTGAATGAGCTCCAACAATATACCAGAATCAACAACGTAGTTGTTCATGGTTTGCGGGACACGAATGAAAAAGAAACCCCTGAAAGCAGTATGAAGATGGTAGCAGACGCTGTTCACGAACACACCGGTTTACAACTCTACAAAACTTACATTGATTATGGCCATAGGCTAGGTCGGTTTGAAAATAGAAAATGCCGCCTGTAATTATAAAATTCGTCACAAGAAACAGAAAGACCAAGGTCATGAAAATGAGCAAGGAGCTAAAACAGGTTAAAATATACCCAAGTGAACATCTAACCCCACTGAACCAAGAAGTCTTCAACTCTGTTCGTGTAAATAAAAGGGACACTGTAGAGTCAGCCTGGAGTAGAAGCGGGAACATCTTTTATAAAAACCGCGACGGCAGCGTACACAGAGTGCTAAACACACAGTACGACGAGTGGCTGAACCTACCATGGCCTCAGAAATAGAAAGCATGAGCCGAACATATATATAGAACAGTGAAACAAAATAGTCATTCATAATTACTGTGACAATTCAAAAACCCAAAAACCCAGCAGAACAAAAAACCATAGATATTAACAATATGGGAAATACACGGAGTGATTGTGTGGAGCCTAACAGATTTTGAAAAGTATACAAACATGAACACTGATGTACATTTACAGATACCTCCAGGTGCAGTTGTATACGCAAAGGATTAGTGGTCACTCAACCGTGGCTATGTGCATTGTTAAAGCTTGTAAAACGGTAAAAATGAATGTTGAAATAATTGTGCATACACGACAATTTAATACTTTTAGCAAAACAACAAACATCTGGTTACAACTTAACAATGTATATATAAATAAAACAAAATCTTTAGTATAATTACATTTTTACCTTGTGTACACAGATTTAAAAATATTAAGGATAAATGTTTACGAAATACGTGACTTATTTATATATCGGTAAAACTTGTATTTTATCTCCTTTCCTTTAGCTTTCGGTGGTATGGGATAAGTACAATAAACCATTATTTGACACTATCCTTTCAAGGTCTTCTTATTAGACATAAGATTTCCTGACATTAGGTCAATATACATATACACTGCGACAAAAATTGGAACAAATATGTCGTGATTGTTTGTGCTGACATCAGTGCTCCTCGATTTGTTTACAGTGATAATATATACACGATCAAAACTGTACATGATCAACACTGTATCTTATTATTTTATTATAGCAATTTTTAGTGTTCACACATGATAAAACCTGTATCTCTTTATTTGGTTATAGTAATATGTAGTTTTCACACATGATCAAAACTGTATCTTATTATTTGGTTATAGTAATCTTTAGTCTTTAAACATGATCAAAACTGTATCTTATTATTTGGTTATAGTAATCTTTAGTCTTCAAACATGACAAAAACTGTATCTTATTATTTGGTTATAGTAATCTTTAGTCTTCAAACATGATCAAAACTGTATCTAATTATTTGGTTATAGTAATCTTGAGTTTTCACACATGATCAAAACTGTATCTTATTATTTAGTTATAGTAATCTTTAGTCTTCAAACATGATCAAACCTGTATCTCTTTATTTTGTTATAGTAATCTTTAGTCTTCAAACATGATCAAGACTGTATTTTATTATTTGGTTATAGTAATATTTAGTCTTCAAACATGATCAAAACTGTATCTTATTATTTGGTTATAGTAATCTTTAGTCTTCAAACATGATCAAAACTGTATCTTATTATTTGGTTATAGTAATCTT
>VMBQ01001507.1:32975-52732 GCA_007657795.1 Dreissena rostriformis
AAAAAAAAAAAAAAAAAAAAAAGCTGTTACAGTATGTTACATTTAAACCAGAACTTGTATAACATATATTATATATTATAGAAAACTAACACTATACTTAGCATTATAAGATGATGTTAACATTTATATGTTTATTGCAACAGATAGGTAACTTTAATTTAGTTTGGAACATGTTTGTAAAAATGGTGAATCTTTTAACACTATATCATATAATGTGTGTCATATATGGTGGAACCAGGCTTTATTATCACTGCTTGCACAACATGTTTATAGAAGTACAAATGGTATCAAACAGCTAAGTAGCTTCACATATATAATGCTGTAACCGTAACGAACATGGTGGTATTGTCAGTGTGAGTTGATGGTTTATGCGGCTACACAATTATCAGTTGTTGGTTAAATCTGCATAAAGGATAAAATTACAAAAGATTGTTCATTTTAACTAGACTCTTTCACAGCTATGTGGTCGGTATATTTGACAGTATATGCATGCACATACATAAGTTGTTAATATATACAGGAATCAAGGAATCAGGAATAAAGGAATCAATGAATCATGATAAAATGCTGTGCTTTTTCATTGGCGCTTTTTCACATCTAGGTCACTTTAATACTTTTGGATCATATCTGTTACTTTTAAAAATTAATTGGATGTCTGCCTTTCTTGTGAATTGGTATGTTAATGCTTGGATTAATTTGTTTTCGTAGGCCTTTTTTTCATCTGCTTATGATTGTCTGTGTTTTTTTTTTGTGGTGTGTCTTTTTGTACACATATTACATACTTTGGATCATTAATGTTAAAATTAGTTGAATGTCTGTCTTTCTTGTACATTGTTATGTTTGCGCTTGTTTGTTTTCATATGCATTCATGCACTTGTGATGTCTGTATTTTTTATTGTTGGGTTGTCAACAATTGTTGTCTTTTTGTACACATATTCATATCTACCTTATTGCAAATAACATAGATACTATTCTTTTAAACCAGTAGAAATAAATACAAATTTCCAACACAGGGTTGACAGGATACAAATATGTATTCTTATAAAAGTAATAGGCAAGATTCAGTACTTTTTAATTTAGCCATACAAATAAAATCTTTTGAAAATAAAAATGTATGAAAAAATATGTTCTTTAAATGTAAGAGGTCTTAACAATGATAATAAAAGGCAAAGTATATTCAAATGGTTTGAAGATAATAATTACACTGTGTGTTTACTTCAAGAAACACATGTATGTGAGCTAACAAAAAGCAAATGGCAATCAGAATGGAGTCGAGTAAGTTTTTACAGTAGGAAAAAATCAAATAGTGAAGGTTTAGGAATTTGAATAAAAAATAAAGATAATGTAAGTATAGGCGATTTTAAAGAAATAGTACCCGGTAGATTATGTACAATTGATGCTAGTATAAATAATCAAGAAATCACCTTAATAAATATATATGGACCAAACAAAGATGACACACGTTTCTTTGATAACCTGGAAATCTTCTGCAAAATATGGATAAAAATTATATAATAGGAGGCGATTTTAACACAAAACTCAACCCAAATCTAGACAAAAAGAATGGCAAAACAGATACACACATTAACAGCAGCAAAAAAACATTCCATACTCGATTCATGCAATCTGATAGACATATGGCGACCACTTCATTCAAAACAAAAACGTTACACCTGGCATTCAAGTGGAAAACCGGTTATTTTTTGTAGATTGGATTACTACCTTATCTCCCAAAGTATATGCAATATAATTAATAAAGCAAAAATAAAACCAGGATACAAGACAGACCACTCTTTGATTGAAATGATTATTGACAATAAAATACAACAAAAAGGACCTAGTTATTTTAAACTTAATAATGCCATACTTTTAAATGAAGAGTATCTAAATCAAATTAAGCAAGAAATCCATAGTTAAGTTGAAAACAACACAAACTGTAACCCAAATACATTGTGGAAACTTATTAAGGGAACAGTAAGGAACATAAGTATACCATTTTCTACCATGACAAAAAAACGAAACCAGAAAAACGAACAAACCATCATTGACAAATTAGAGTCACTAGAGAAACAAATTAATACAAACAGTGATAACGACGAATCAATATTAAAACTTTTTAAAGAAACTAAAATTGAGTTCAAGAAAATTATAGTTGAAAAAAACAATGGCATGTTAGTAAGAGCAAGAGCTATACACATTGAACATAATGAGAAAAATACCAAATTATTTGCAAATCTTGAAAAAAGACATTACGAAAGTAAACCCAGTCACAAGTTAACAATAAAAATTATAGAAGTCACAGACATAAAGACTATAATAAACGAACAAAGACACTTTTACTCAAACCTGTATAGCAAGAGAAAAAGATAATAACACGAATACACTTAATAATTCACATTTCTTTAACTTAAATATAAAACGACGCACAGAAAATGAGAAACAAACATGTGAAGGCTTGCTCACAGAATATGAATGTCTAAACGCATTAAAAGAGATGGATAACAACAAAAGTCCCGGTTCAGACGGTTTGTCTGCTGAATTTTACAAACTATTTTGAGAGGTTATCAAAACACATTATATTAATTCTATCAACCATTCATTTGTTAATGGACAATTACCCCCAACTTCAAAAACAAAGTATTCTTACACTAATTCGAACAACAGGGAAAAATCTTGATACATTTGATAATTGGAGACCTTTAAGTTTATTAAATGTTGATTATAAAATAGCAACCAATACAATCTCCAACAGAATTAAAAAAGTTATTTTATCTTTTGTTGAATCACGACAAACTGGATTTTTAAAAGTATATTCATTGGCGAAAACGTACGCACCATTTTTGAAACAATACATTTTCTGAATACCAATCACAAACCAGGCCTACTTTTTTTGCCGATTATGAAAAAGCATTCGACAGTTTAGATCATGACTTCATGCTAAAAAGTCTCAAACAATTTAATTTGGGGGCTGAACTCATACAATGGAATAAATTATTTTACACGGACATAAGTACCATAATCATTAGTAACGGACATCTATCTGAACCTATTCCTATTCAAAGAGGCGTAAAACAAGGCTGCCCATTGTCAACAACACTTTTTATATTAAGTATAGAAATATCGTCCAACTTTATTGAAACAAATGAAGACATAAAAGGAATAAAAATGAAAGAACAAGAAATCAAGCAAACACTTTGCGCAAATGATATAACCTATCTAACAGATGGACTGCTTAATTCGTTCTCAGCACTAATAAATACAATTCAAGACTTTAGTGAAGTATCTGGACTCAAACCAAAAACACAAAAATCCGTCGTTATGCGCGTTGGTTCACTAAAAATACACAAATTATATTTAACAAATACAAACATTTTACTTGGACATCAGAAGCAGCCAAAACACTGGGGTTTTACTTCACAAATGATGAAACTCTCAATATAGACAAAAACATTCAACCAAAATTGCAAGCCTTTAAAAATTGTTTAAAACAGTGGCATCACAGAAAATTAACACTTCTCGGAAAAATCACTGTGGTGAAAACATTTGCCCTACCAAAAACTATGTACACATTGTCAGCACTCCCAAATCCTAGTCATGATAAAATACAAACAATTAATAAATCTATATTCCAATTTGTATGGGATGGTAAACCTGAAAAAATCAATCGAACAACCCTTGTGAAACTAACTGAGCAGGGAGGGCTCAAACTCATCGATATAACCACCTTTTTACACGCAAATAAGGCCTGTTGGGTCAAAAGATTAACAGACATAAACAATACAGGGCAGTGGACGATTTTCTATCAGAATGAACTTAATAAATATGGAGAAAATCTTGTCTTTGAATGTTCACTTAATGACAAACATATTGTTTCAAATTTAAAAAATGTATTTCTCAGAGATGTCATCACTTCCTGGAACAAAATTATATCGAATTATATCTTTTACCAAAACTGGTTTAATAGGGGTATTACATTCCTAGAACATATCTATGACTTTAGGTCAAAAAGCTATTATACATTCGAAGCTTTTAAAACCCTTTATGAAATACCATCAACAGATTATCTTAAATATAACACACTTATCAAAAGTATCCCAATAACTTACATACAACAACTTTCTGAAATGGAATTCGTCAATTTCAATAATAACACATTACTTGAAAAGGTACAAAAAACAAAAACAGTGTGTAAATATTTATATAATCTTCAACAAACCTTAGAAGAAAATAAAACCAAACAAGAACGAAAATGGGAAGAAATAATGTCCTTCTATGAACAAAGTATAGACTGGAAACATGCTTATATAACACCATTTAAAGCCACCATAGATAATACTTCACGCAATGTTCAATACAAGATTCTGCAGTGCATATTACCAACAAATTTATATTTGTATAAATGTAAACAAATACCCTCAAGTCTTTGCACCTTTTGTTCAAGTTGTAAGGAAACAAAAATACATGTTTTATATGAATGTAATTCTGTACAACCGATATGGCGGGAGCTGACGGTATTTTTAAATAGTAAACAATTACACATAGATCTCAGTGTAAATGATTTTGTATTTGCTATTAAAAAAGGAGGCACTTATAATCAAGTGATAAACTATATAATTATTCTGATGAAGTCTTTCATATTTAATACAAAATCAAAAGCCGAAAAGCCAAATATTGAGAACTTCAAAAATGCTCTTAGAATTAAAATTATATTAGAAAAGCAAATTACTTTTGAAAAAGATAAAATTGATCAACATAATACAAAATGGCACAACTTTGCAATAACACCTCAAAGAATCTTGCTTATATCCTCATCATCTTAGGATGTTTTTTTATCTTGTTTATTTATCTCTCTTCATTTTCCCCCCTTTTTGTTTTTGTAAAACTTTGAGAAATTAGTCATACATCTCATACCTTTTGATGTGTTTTTATGTCCCCCACTATAGTAGTGGGGGATATATTGTTTTTGCCCTGTCTGTTGGTTGGTTGGTCTGTTGGTTGGTCTGTTGGTTTGCGCCAACTTTAACATTTTGCAATAACTTTTGCTATATTGAATATAGCAATTTTTTATTTGGCATGCATGTGTATCTCATGGAGCTGCACATTTTGAGTGGTGAAAGGTCAAGGTCATCCTTCAAGGTCAGAGGTCAAATATATGTGGCCAAAATCGCTCATTCTATGAATACTTTTGCAATATTGAAGATAGCAACTTGATATTTGGCATGCATGTGTATCTCATGGAGCTGCACATTTTGAGTGGTGAAAGGTCAAGGTCAAGGTCATCCTTCTAGGTCAAATATATGGGTCAAAATTGCTCATGTAATGTAACTTCTGCAATATTGAAGCTAGCAATTTTATATTTGACATGCATGTGTATCTCATGGAGCTGCACATTTTGAGTGGTGAAGGGTCAAGGTCAAGTTCATCCTTCAAGGTCAAACGTCATATAGGGGGACATTGTGTTTCACAAACACATCTTGTTTTTTAATTGTTCATCAATTCTACCTCTCTCTTATTAATTAACATAGCTTCTCCCCTCTTTCTTTCACTCTTTACAAAAAAGCTATAGCATCGTATCAACACGGTATTTTCTGGGAACAATATTTAGCAGTAGCAAGTTAAAACTTAAACAATAACGTGTTGTTGTTACCATATTCCTTAAACACTTCCGTGTACATTATTAGTAAATATATATGATACTTGAGTATATATTACTGACCAAAAGTTATGCTGCTTCATATGTATAATCATGTTGTAATTGAGATGTTTGTTGAAAATTAATAAAAAAAAAAAAAAAAAAAAAAAAAAAAAAAAAAATTTTATTTAAAAAAAAAATGTTTTTTTTTTANACACACACACACACACACACACACACACACACACACACACACACACACACACACACACACACACACACACACAAATACACACACACACACCCACGTGAAGACGTTTCATCGCTTAGATTTTAATACATGGGTCAGTGGTTCGAAACCTGGTGTGGTTAACTTTTTTACTTTTTTTCCTCTTTTTTCCTTCTTTTTTTACTGTTATTCTTGTTTTTATATTGGAGGTCTTTAGTTCTGATGTTTATAATTTTCAATTTAAAGCATTAAGTGACAAACTTCAAAACATGCCAAAATCTGTGAACAAGTCCCTTTAATAGAAAACATATGAATGTAACACAAGCATTTTACAATGTTAAAAAATGTGTCTAGTTATTCCATCGACCCCATTAATAAACGCATAAGGTTCGTCTCTCTCATTCGGCTTGTCCATGTCCATGTACACAACAACGTTCTCCGTGTGGGGTAGATTGACTACCCGACCGATTGTATACATTTCGTCTTCCTGAATCTGCCGGTCCAATTCATTGTTCACAACACAGGTCTCCGCGTAGGGTTGATGGACTACTGCAGGCCCTATAAGCATGACATTATGAACTGTTATAATTGTATAAGTCATACAGAAATATCATATGTGTTATCCACTTTGCGACTATGGATACAGTTATATAACAACACACGTCGATACATTTTATCATCATTACACTTAACATATACTGAGAAAGCTTGATCCTGGATGTAACTACGTAGAAACCTATCTAAAACACACAGTGAGTTGAAAACTCTGTATTCCCGCCATGATAGGGAATATGTGTTTAAAGGGGCAAATCACACGATGATGTATGGAACCAATAAGAAAATGGTGACAGTTACAGTTCTAACATATTTGTATACCTCACATAATATTTATTTATTACGGCATACTCTGACATAATGTATTATGAATGTATGTTACATATCACATGCCAGCGATGAGTTATCTGTGGACAAGGAGTATACCATATGAAAAATACTATACAGTCAAAATGAAAAAACAGCTAGCACACATTATATAATTACTACTACAACAAACAATGTTCATATATGTGTTGTATTTGTCATACCTGATTGGTCGCTCATTAAAACAGTGACAACATCTTTACTGGTCTGTCTGAAATGTAATTTACGGACATAATAATCATGGGGTTAATAACGTAAATTATCAAATATATTATTAAATTCATAAATGTACATTGTCTACCCTAGTTTAATTGAACATTGTTTAAACAATCCTGATGATGTCCGATTGCAGGCATTGTAAATGTTCTTGACACGTGGATAATAAGTATTAGAATTATGATGAATCTGACTCGTTTACCTCTTAATACAATTTATTTGTGTAACCGTTACACAGGCTACAATCACTGCAAGTACAAATATAAGATTAATAAATTTTGATACATATGTTATATACTCACTTAACTCATACATTCGTTATATTGTATTATAGTGTTTATGTTAACTGATTGTAATTGTATACAGTGTTACGTTAAACTCTAATCAGAGTGTACCCGAATGTTTGTAATAGTTTTACATGAGTTTTGCTAGATTTAGAATACCTTTTCTTCCGGAGTAAACAAATCATCAACGCGATGGTAAATATGGCTATAACAGCCACAACCAAGCTTGCAATCATTCCATACTTATACCCACTCCCGCTTTCTTCTGATACAATCCATTGTATCGAAGAGTCTGTGAACAAATAAGTAAATATGATGACATAAGCCATCCCTAGAGCACACGTCTCCGTTTTAGGATATTGAACAAAATGATGAGCATTTCTAGTCGTAAAATGGCCCGTGCTGATTTTCAGTGCATACATATCTGCAAGTTTCGTCAGCGGAACAACTATGGCACAGTTTTTGCAATTGACTCAGTAACAATTATAACAATGTTCCGAACACAAAATGCCTGCAGTAGACTAGACTGTGATATTTTAACTAATCAGCTCACGAACGTCCGTATGTTAATGGATGTACGTATGTTTTTTATACGAGATTAATCTGAAAAAAACATAGACGTAATGTGTCTTACTGCAGAAGACCGGAATCCGTTCAATAAGCCTAAATTGACGACAAAGGGACATTTCTCCTACAGTATTTTCAATACGGGAAATATACCAAATTAACGCAGGATAATAAGGTCACTTTTCTGTTTTGTTTAGGCGTCATTTTCTATTTATTGAATGATTGAGTATCTGTTTTCGTGACATTTATTTTCAATATAATTAATAATACGATTTTATAAAAACAATCCAGATAGTGATTCAAATTTGCTTTTCCTCGCGGAATAAACTTGTGTAAACTTAGCATTTAGAATACACATACATCAATTGATGTAAATAATTTGATGTAACGTGTTCAACATTACTGGTCACTTTAGTAACTTAATTTTTTTTTAATGAAACTTATAAGTTTTCGCTTGTAATATCTAAGCTCTAAGCCGCGGATAGTGGTTGCTTTGTTTTTGTGATTGAATAAACGTATAAATTAATAGAAGATTAACTTACTTCCGCAAGAGCAACCAATCACATCAAAACGTAACGTTATGTGCAGAACCCACGTGACCGGTTGGATGCGAACGCACAAAGCACGGACTGGACTTGGCAGCATGTTTGTCATATGCGAATCTTGGTCCGTATTACCAGAAAATATCTATAAACAAGTGAATATACCGTTAATGTTAGTACCTCACCTCATGATCATTGAGTTTCTGGCTAACTCAAATTAAAGCAAAAATTATTGACACATGTCACAATCAAACATAAACTAAATCATCATAATTAATAAAGTTCTAAAGAGGTCGAGATCAGTGTAAAACGATTTTAACATTGAACACGGTATCGTTCGCCAAAGGACAGAAACTTGGAGAATAATATTAATTTACCTTGTTGATACCATTTGGTTCTGTGATTGTTACAAAATACACACAGTCTTCTGAAAACTGAAACTGATATGAAGTAACTCGTTGGATAAAACCGCGTTCTGGGGCAACGTTTCTACCCTGGGTCACTATTCCAGTGATGTAGCTCCTTTCTAAGAATCTTGCCTGAATGATATACAAATGGAAACGCAATAAAATAATTATATATAATTTATAATGTTGATAATGTTATGTTTAAATTTGCATATTTATTGATTAACTTGATTGTGTACACATGCATATGACCTATTGATAAAATTAGAACAACATTTCTAACCATACCTGTATCCACTGTCGAGCATCACTCGTTTGTGCAGCCCAACCGCCATTTAGCCAAGTTGTATTTTCATGAATTTCTTTAGTATCCAGCCTATCATTTTAAAAAAGCGAGATTGAACCTAAAGAAATACCAACAACTGGACGCGATTTTTATTTGTTTATGATATAGACGTAGCTCGCAAAACTTATATAGAGCAACAGTAGTGTTAAAGCTACATTTTAGTTTGAACATTAAGACATATTTTAGATACATTATGAACGTTACCCATACATTTACACACGTTAAAAAACTTTTTTTAAATGTTAAAGGTAGAACATTTAATGTGTGTAGAGAACATTCGTTATCGGGAACATATTATCATTGTTTTAATAGCATAAACTATAACTTATTGTTCAATATATAAATGATGAGCAGAATAGAGGAATGTATTCGACCTTTTAGTTATGTAGTGTATATCTTTCACTATCGGTACAATTCAAGTAACATTCAAGAAGCATAGATCTTTTTTAGCAATTGTGTCCTTGAGGTAGTTTTGAAAAACTGGCCTCTGTGATAAGCTAAATATAGAGCTGTCGCAGTTTACGTTTCACTTTGCTTGTGTTAAAATCAAGTTTAACAGTTAAGCTTACTATGAGTCTGAGATGCTCAAAACAAGTCGGAATGTTAACACAAAGAGTTCATTGCTTTAATATATACTTATTGATAGCATTTATTCTAAAGTACTTATATACAAGAAAATATAAAACTTCAGCGAAATCACCTAGTCATTTATTTAAAGCTAGGGACTATACACTACATGATAATTTATACCACCATATCAAACTACTTAGAATAACTTAAGAATTATTAAACATGTGGTCTCGTTAGTAAAAAGGAGACGAGGCTCAAATCGTTTTTTATAAGACACCTAACACTGAGTTCACAGTTAACATCAAACTATCATTTTTTTAATATTGCAAGTCAAATCAACATGCGAAAACAAAAGAAAACGTTATTTCAATTGCTATTCAATTTATGTACAGTTGCTTTTAAACTTTTTAAGAAGCTCGATTTAATTAAATTAAAGAAGCTGTATGAATAATTGTGTGTAAAAAAACTATTGCAATACATAACGTCATATAGTATTAGTATTAATGATAATCGTTGGGCATGTCCAGGACAAATATACAAGGTGCCAATCAAAATACTTGCCTAAAGAGGCACACTTCCAAATACACATGTGCATATTTAACTACTTTCTATTATAAATGCATAAATACCAGAGCGACCATTTTACCACTCTGGCCATAAACTGCGATCATTATAATTATTTTCCAAAATACATTTTATTGTGAATTTGCCAATCAACTAAAAGGACCATAATTGCCCTTAATCGCTCAACTTCGTTAAAGTTGCTCAACACATGTCAAATATTAGACTTTGTAAACTAGTTTTCCTCTTAACATGACCATGATTTAAATTTTGCCAGATATGGTGAAACAAATATTCAGACTAATTTTCGTCTTTATTATGTTTCACATGAGGCATCTAAAGTTTTCGTTTAGAGTTTTCATAAGATTGTTCTATGATATGACATGGTGACTTCGTTTTAAACCACTTTTGACCAAGTTCAAAGTATTTGACCAATACTGATGTTATCAAAATGAACACTTAATTTAGATCAAAAAATAAAGGTGGTTTATATAATGATAATAAGATGTGTTCAAGGTTTTGACCAGATTATTTACATTCTTGACCATAATTAACATATTTACTCCAAAAGGCTCAAATTCAATGTGGCCTAAGATATTGTAAATATAAACGTTCATAAACATGCACCAGATGTTTTATTAAGATCTAATAAAAATATAGTTATTAAATTCTTCTTCTAAGTTTTGATATGCTCTCATAGTTTGAAATCATAATTGACTCAAATTCGAACATGGCCAAGATAGTTTAAACCATTTTCGTCATTTAGTCATAAGTGTTGTTTCTAGAATGGTAAGATGATTTTCCTGTGATTTAAATTGGTAACAAATGAGTTACCCCACTTGACTCTATTTTTAAATATGTCTGGATATTGGCGATGTTAGATTCCGATCAAGTTACAGATTGAGTTAAACATGCGGCTTCTTGAGTGGTAAGAAGCTTTTTCTATAATTTTACCTCGTTACATAATTTTATCATCGCTTAACCCAATTCAAACTTGCCCTAGATTTTGTCAAAATAAATAGTTTTACAAAGTTCCATCAAGATTGCCTCTAAAAATATATATAACTTAGAGTTGATGGGGCACGACACTAGGACGCCGGACATAAACTGACCACAATCGCTCACCTGAGCACTTAAGACGCAATTTCACAAATGTACACACCCTGCTGTGTATGGCTGAGACATGAAAAAACAGTGAACAGTTTATGTACAAATTAATATATATGTATGTGTATTTAAGCTTGGCTTTAAAACAAACATGAAGCGTGTTGTAGAAGCCTTCGTACAAAGATGCAATTTCTACATACTTTAATATTAAATATTTTAACATGTAAATATATGAAATCTTTAAATAATACCTGGATCTTCCCGGACTATAGTTGTCTGATTTCACTTCGGGAAACCACACACTAGAAGCCGTCAGATAATCGTCAGGAATGGGACATGTCCCGGATACCAGATACTTAGTTTCTGGACAGGTCGCGGTACCTTGCCGATTGAGTAAATAAAGGAATAAGGAAACTTGAGGATGATTACCAAGTTCATGTTAACAGTTTCTTATCTTTAAAGGGAAATTACCAATTGCTTTTACTATTCGAGACAAAACACACAACATATCATTAAACATAAACATGATTTAAGACGCATTTTTACTTAATGTTTTAATTCGATGTAATATACAAAAAAGTAAACTTATATGATTATGATGATTGTCATAAATATACTTATAAATTTTAAATTTTATTTATTGTAAATTGTCAGAAGTAACAACAAGACTAATTTGTCACAAATGTAAACATGTATAATATACCTATCGCAATCAGGCTAATTGCACAGATTGCTAGTATTCTGGTCGCCATGTGGTGCTGAAACATAAATAGCAACTGTGAATACATTGAAAAAATGTATGGTAATGCTGTTTTATTTTCCTGTTCGAACAAAGATATTTTAAGTGCCATCCACTTATTTACATTTCTTTCTTTTTTAGTCTGTGTGGATGGCCATGTTTGTATTAGTATTTGATGTGTATGTCTGTCTAACATGCTTGCCATTTTCATGTTAACATGTCATCTTTTCTCTGTTTATCTAGACGACCGGGTATACATTAACATATATAATACTATATGGCTGCTGGCCTGATACTTTGTCTTAAAATGATCATGTTGTACGTAAAGCTTAAGACATATGTTTAATATTTTGGTGCGTCATCAGTATATCCTGGAGACATAAGTTGTTGTTTTTCGTGAAGAGGAAATTCACGTATAAACAATAATGTCCTACTTCAAATAGAAGATCAATAACACACAAAAACACTCCAGACCTCAACAGCTTATAACGTCCCACAAGTTGCCACCATGCTAATCAAAATGTGGATCAATTATTCGCCGCTTTGGCCAACCGTTTAATTTCAATTTGTGTTAAGATTTAGTGTGTGGGGTTGTGAAACAAATTTCCCCGATCCATTTTTCTTCCTTATTACTCAATGCCCGTCCTTTCCGTTCGTCCATCCTGTACACTGTTTTCGTGCTAACGATAGGGTACAATAACTACATGCCTCATTGCACAAATCTAGTATAGTATGATGGTAAAATATGAAAATAGCTTCATTGTTCGCATAATAAACTTATCATTTCTTACACACAAACTCATTACTTTGATACAAGTGTCACTCGAGTATTTCGTTCTCCGCTTTGAAATCGTCGTTTTGCAATATCATATGATTTGAAACATTACCGTTAAACAGTGTGACATATTTTTTTATTAAAAAGAAAGGTTATAAAGCATCCTAAAGTTCGGACTGTATTCATTCAGCATGTTGTTTAATCAATTATAAAACTATTGCCATTTATTGAAATTTCAAATACACATAAATCATTATACAACTTAAGCCATAATACGTTTGCAAAACATATTTACTCGAATATAGGACTAATGAAACTCCATGAATATTTAAAACATATAAATTATTGTCTTTCATCCGAATGCCTTTTATAAAAAACAAGTTAACATTTGTTAATAAAATACAGGACGATTCATTCATTGTAACACAAATGCAAACGTAATACATTGTTCTATTTGGCTTTTGAACGTAAATGTAAAGTTAAAAATGCATACACGTACGATGAACTGAACATAATATTAACAGCAAGCATGCAAAATTCAATAAAGCGAACATTATTTCTCAAGGGCCATATAGAATCTTCCTACAAGCATTTTCGCAAAAGCATCATTAATTTAGAATCTAAATTAAAAACAAATATTATTATTTGCAATATTATACAACTTACCATTGTTGATGATTATGCTATCGCATCACTGTGTTGTTAACTAATCCGCAAGCGTCTGTGCTGTTGCTAAAAAGTCCAGTAGTAAACTAAAATAAATAACGAAACGGATCTATCAGATACAAACTACTTTCAATGCGCATGTCTAATAATCATCAAATGTGCAGATCGACGATAAGCCGACTCTTACTTCGAAAGCACTTAAAAATGCGGATGTCCACTTAAGGTCATTGGGGATTAAACGAATCATCATCATCTTATGTAAAACAAAAACGCTATAGTCGTCTTAGTCATCCTCATCATTATCATGATTAGTATCATCATCATTAGCAGCAGCAGATGCAGCAACATCATCATCATTCTGATGCTGATGCATCAGCAGCAGCAGCAACATCATGCTGATGCTGGTGCTGATGCTGCTGATGATGATGATTTTTTGGTATTATCATGACATAACGTTACATTTCATCACAAATTAATAGCCACTTCAAATAAATAGCGCAGCTGTTAAGAGATACCCTATAATTTCTTTATGATCATTGGTTATACCGACAATACTGATGGTATTCATTTTAACTTAATGAATTATTATTTTGGAATTATAATTAAGAACCGACCGACCGACCGACCGACTGACTGAAGCCATGTGCAATGGTTTGAGATTAAATGATGAATGTTATCGAATGTTTTGCTGGAAAAAAAATACATGGTACTTCTAAAGTTTGCATTTAATTTCATACTGATTGGATGTGTTATTTTTTTAATTATTCTATTTCATTCTGATTCCTCGGTTGACTTATTTTAAAGCTAACCTTGCGGATAGTAAACAAGCAATAAATAGGCATTGCTTTTGTTGGAACTGAAATAAAATATTCCACGCATACAATGTATGTAAATAAGTTTTAACTTTACTTATAAATCCGTGTTTACCTATAAAATTACACAATATACTATTTAAAAAGACTTAAATGAAAACTGTAATGCTTTTAAAAATATTTAAATTATTATTCTAGAATGATAAATAAATACAAAATGAATGAAACATAAATAGAAACCCTTATAAACCCATGATTACGAAAGAACATATGGAGCTCTTCGTCTTGTTGAGCTTGTGTTAATGATAGGAGTTATCGATTTATTCTACACCAAAATTAGAAACTCACATAGTGTTTGAATTTCAAATGTGCTTTATTGCCAATAAGTATTACTGGAAATATTAAGTTTTTTTTCTACATATATTGTGTTTTTCTGCTATTCATGGTTAAAACCTGCTGTAGATTCCATTCTGTTTGCACATATAATTTTCTCGTATCCAAACACCTGTACGAACTTCGATGTACAAGTAGCGTAATTATTGAAACACCCGAACGCATATTTTCTGATATATCAGTACTTAATCTGACATACAAGAACACATTTAAATTAAAAGCCAGGTCATATATTGGACTGCAAATTATAGAGTGTTAAGCTTAAATTGAAACCAAATAATATGTAAATATTGTTAGTTTAAACATATTATTTTAGAGTGCTTTCAATGCAATCTTGTGTCTGTTTCCAGGGTAAAACCTTTACTTGGTGCCTACTGGTTCATATTTCGACGACTAGTCTACGAGGTTTATCTCTGCGTATAGTTATAAAAGGCGTTTAAAGAATGCAAGAATATGGTTCATACATATTAGTGTGCTAATGTACTCTATAATGTGAATTGAACTATGTGTTGTTTTGACAGATTTTAATGCATTTTCAATTATTGTATTAAATTAAGGTCATTAAGGATTACTCACCTTTGACTCACACTTACACGTTAAAGGGCACCGACGTTTTTTGGTAGCTTGGCGTTTTTTGTTTTTCGTTTATCTTTCAATAATTTATCCAGCGGCAACATTTAATTGGATTTAAATTCTACAGATTGCCAAATTTAGATAATGCAAATTTAATGCAATTATTTAACGCCTATCGACAAATGTTAAATTATTTGTTCCGTTGTATGATATGGAGCTTCACATGAGCGATGATTATCATCCGACATTAAAAATTACAGAATTAATTCTCCTTTTTTAACATAGACTATAGCATCATGGCTATTAACGTACATTATTTTAATATGAAACTAAAATGCCGCCCGGTGTGTTATAATTAGTATGCAACACTGACCACGCCATGTGGGTCATTATGTTTATATAGTTTTATATAGGAAAAGCACAACAAATAATGGTACATGCCGCACCGACCCATATACAGTTTATTGATCACGTGCAAGGCAAATTTAACTTTATATAACAATATACAACATCACTGAAATAGAGGAGATACACCATTTTAAAGCAGTACTTGAAGCAAATGTGATTGACATACAAGTTTATACAATACAATCAGGCTGATAATTTTAAGTAAATAAAAACATTATTATTTGTTTGGGAACATATGTAGTTGAATACAAGCAATCGAGAAAACATGTCAATCCGATCGACCGACATATGTCTTTTGTAGACTTACTTTAATATGCAAAATATGTTCCGCAATTTTCAATTTAGGTCAAATGGGAAATGGCATATTCAATGCAATTTAAGTCAGATATAATTATTATTCTGATACATTCTTTTCTTCATTCAAACCGCTTTGCCGTACACACATATTAACCTTATCGATATGATGGCTGTTACCTAAGTGTTTCCATTAGTCAAATGACCAATATATATTTTAGATTAAAAATTACAGTATTAAGCATAAACCCACTTCTTATTGAAACAAAAAATCATCTTCCCAGTATTGTTACGCACTAAGAATACAAAACGCATCAATGCACTATAGCTCTTTTTTCTTGTATGACCACTAGTCACAATGGCAAGCTAACACAGAGCACTTTAATTTTCACAAACAATAATGACATAACAACATGTTTCATTAGAGTTCAGATACGTTATTACATCGTGTGCAATCAATCTCTACAGAGAAATGGTTATGACCATAGTAATAGAATACATATTTACAGAACACAATCACTATAAACTTTAACAAAACTTGTATTACATGTTTTTATTGTATCGACTTTACGCATGTTTTGAACCAATAAACGCATACGGTTCGGCTTTCTCAGTCTGCTTGTCTAAGGCATACTATACGATACAGGTCTCCGCGTAGCGTTGATTGAGTTCCGCAAGCCCTATAATGATGACACTTCATAAGTAGTAATACAGAAATAACATATTTGCTATCCACTGTTCGACTATGGATATAGTTATATAACACCAAACGTTGATACATTTAATTATCATTAGTCTACACATTAAAAATTAAGCATCATATTGGATTCGGCTCCACAGAAACAATCAGCGATTGAGTCTTCTTACAACAAAGATTGGTTTAATAACCATTTTGTTCCCATTATGATAGAGAATTATGTGCTTTAAAGAGGCAAATCAATCGATTATATATGGAACAAAGACGAGAATGGTGACATGTACAGTACATACATATTTGTTTATCTCACATTTTATTTAAATATAATATCAGAGACCTGGTCTCTATTCTATTGGTCATAGCCACAATTTGATAAAAAATATTATAACTACAAGCTATATATCACAGACTAACGTTGAGTAATCGGTGTATCAGTAGTGAAGTAATATCTGTTACTACAAATACTATGCAGGGACAATTTAAAAAAACAACAACAGGTAACACCCATAACTCATTAATCTACAATAAAATATTTCCATGTGCTTGCTGCATTTGTCTTACCTGATCGGTCACTTATTGATCTGTTGACAACATCGTTAGTGATCAGTTTGAAATGTAATTCACGGACATAATTCATCGACATAATGATTCTGGAGAAAATAAACTAAACTATCATATGTATATATATATTGTTAATTTCATAACAGTACATTGTAAAGCCTAGTATAATACTGCAATGTTCAAAAATAAATATTGGGTTCGATTGCAGGGTTTTGCATGGAGTTGACACTTGTATGATAAACATTAGAATGATGTGAAATCTGACTCATTAATTTCTTTATACGGATGCTATATATAACCTCAACAGAAGCAACACTCAATGCAGGTAAAAGATTAAACTTGTTTAAATTGATAAATACTTAATATTCTCACCTAACTAATACATACGTAATCTTCAATAGTATTTTTGTAATTTTAAGCAGTACTACGTCGTATTTTGATCACAGTGTACCAGAACGTTTACCCGCTATAAATAACACGCAAATTACATATATTCCGATATTGGTTAAAAATAATTAGATCGATTCATAACAGTACCATAAAAACAATATATTCTGTGATATTCAATGATGCACAACAAAACATTACATACAACCATCGAAATAAGGCGTCACACATAAAAAAACGCTCTTGCCGAGCTTGGGTTAAGCGACATATGGGCAGATCAAACAACTATCACAAATCAAACAGATCAAACATTCATCTTAAATACAATTAAACAACGTTTATTAGATAACTTCAAGCAAAGCTGGTATAGTGAGATAAATAATTTCCCTAGACTCATGAGCTGTTGTAGATTTAAAAACACATTTGAGTTAGAACCATATCTTTTTTTTATAACAAATAGGAAATACAGAACATCACTAACACGATTTCGATTATAGTCACATAAATTGGAAATAGAAAGAGGTCGGTATAATAACATACTACGCGAAAATAGAAAATGTAAGATGTGCAACGGAAACGCTAAAGAAAACGAGTACCATTTTTTACTTGTTTGTCCTCTATATAGAGAAATTAGAGAAGAACATTTAAAACCATATTTTCAAAGGTGGCAAACGTTAAATAAATTTGACATTCTAATGCAGTCGGCAAATAAAAAAGACATTATAAACCTCGCTAAATATATTTTTAATGCTAATGAAATTCGGAATAATAATGACAATTAGTTATAATTGTTAACTTTTACAAGACTATAGCCAGCCATGTTATTTGATTTTTCATTGAATATGTTTGTATAAGTAAATATTTCTACAATTTCCTCGTGTTACAATTGAAGATATAATTATATTGATTACTGATGTATCACTGTCTTTTTGTAAACTTCTCTTATTAAATTAATGTATTGATATTATTACACACACTGCGTAACTTTCTGTTTTGTGGCAAAAAAGCATTGTATTATGCTTATATGCTAATAAAAGCTGTTGTTGTTGTTGTTGTTGTTTAGTTTTATAAATAATTGTTGCTAGATTACAAATACCCTTTCTTCCGCAGTAAGCAAATCATCACCACGATGGTAACTATGGCTACAACAACCACAACCAAGCTTGCGAACATTTAAGACTTATACGCGTTCCCGCTCTATTGTGACGCAATCCATTTTATCTTCTGACATCTTTATAAATGATTCTGTAAACAAATTAGAAACTGGAAACGTCTTTACACACGCGATCATAACGAAGTTTTTATTAAAGCATTAAGGAAAGTAATGAACATAATATTAAACATGTGTGTTTTAATTTACGAGCGAACAATCAGTTGTGTGTCAGTTATGAGTGTGACATTGTGATTCACATCCCTTAACCATGTTCATTTCCTTCATTTCCCTCAAATATAGTGATATAAATATAGAGAAAAGGGAGAATAATCAAAAGATTGTTCAAATGGGTGCCTACCACATTTATTACCAGCGTACCCCACAATACAAACACCTTGGTCGTCACACCTGGTGTCATTGTTCACCGATGCACAGTTCATGGGGCAAATATGTTCACATTGTGAACCATAGTGATCTGCAACGCATCCGTAAAGACATGAGCCATCAATAAAACACACGTCTACGTTTGAAAATTTAGCACAGTTTGGTGAGCATTTCTGGTCGCACACTGACCCGTGGTGAATTTCAGCGCAGCCATATCTGCACGTTCCGTCACCGGAACAACTATGAGTTATGCCGTTGCGTTCACACAAAAATCGGACACGTAAACTGACATTTTGTTCCGAAGTGATCCTATTTGCAATGAATCATGTAGCAGCAACTGCCTAAACAACGAGTGTGACAAAAATACTGGCGACTGTGCACGAGGCTGTGATGCTGATCACTTCGGAACAAAATGTCAGTTTACGTGTCCGATTTTTGTGTGAACGCAACGGCATAACTCATAGTTGTTCCGGTGCTGCACAGTTTGGTGGACAAGGGTTATTGCACTGTCTGCCGAAAAAGCCCCGAAAACA
>VMBQ01001507.1:53688-113851 GCA_007657795.1 Dreissena rostriformis
CTTCTAAATAAAATAATGTGCACTTTATAGGAATTATTAAACTTTTTTTTAATTTAATTTATTTATTTTATATGTTTTTGTTCGTCATCATTATCTGTAGAACGCAAATAAGATTCGAAACATAAATATGTTTTTAGCAATTGGTTCATTAAAATAGATTTAGGAACATTCGCTGTGATAAGGTCGAAATTGAGCTGGTGCAGTTGGCGTTTCCCTTATCTTGTATTTAAATCAAGTGTAACAGTTAAGCTGACTATGAGTCTTAGACTCTAATAACAGCTCTAAATGTAAACACCACGGAATCCTGTTTTTAACATATTCTTATTGGTAGCCTTACGTTGATAAGAACTTTTATACAAGAAAACATAAAACTTCAGAGACATTATCTAGTCATGTATTTAAAGAAAGGGACTATACGATACATGATAATTCATACCATTATACAAAACTACTTATCATAACTTAAGCATTTTTAAAGGTGAGAATCCCACCGTCGAACCGTCAGTAAAAAGCAGTGGCAGCTAAAATCAGCTTTTTTATAAGGCACCTTACACTGAGTTCACAATTCATTAATCGCAAACTCTCACATTATCAAGTCAATTCAATACTCGACGATACAAGAAGATGTTAATTCAATTAAGTTCTATTCAATTTATTAACAGCTGCTTTTTAAAATTTTAAAAAGCTCGATGAAATTGCATCAAACAAGCTGTATGAATAATTGCGTGTGAACACCATTTCAATATATAACGACATAAAGTATTCATGATATCTTTGTGCATGTCAATTAGACACGCTTTAACATACAAGGTGCAAATCACACTACATTTACTGCCTTGAAGAGGCAAAGTCGCTCATCTTATTTACACAATAAATAGATTGTGGTAGGCAAAAGAGCTAATGAAAAAAATCAAAGTGGGTCTATATTTTTACTACGTCGCAAACATAGGCGGATGTTATAGAAACCTATCAACTGAGAAGCGTTAATTACTTTATATCAAATACAATATAGTTTGGTTACTTTGAAATTCACTCAAGAGGGTCATCCAGGTCGGCAAATTTCAATTAAAATCTTTCACCAATCGAGTTTAACATGTGTTTATCGATCACAAGTTGTTTTTGTGTGCGCCTTTGTATCAAATCGTAATCATTTAATTTTATTTGCATGTTTCCAATTCCCGATACGCACGTATACGTGCATATTTAACCGCTTTACATTGGAAATGTATTGATATCAGAGCGACCATTTTACCAATCTGAATACAATGCGATCATTATAATTATTTTTCAAAATGTATTCTATTGTCAAGAGTCCCTATTTGTCAATCAACGTATAGGACCAGAATTGCCCTTCAGGGCTCAACTTCTTTAAAGTTGGTGAACAAATGTAAACGATTTTACTTTGTGTTCTAGGTTTTCTCTTAACATGACCTTAACATAACCTTTTTCATTTTGACCAGATATAGTGAATACAATTATTCAGACGACATTTCGTGTTAATTCGATTTCAAATGAGGCATCTAAAGTTTTCAGCCAACGATTGTTTTATGAGATGTCATGGTTTCTTCGTTTTGTACGACTTTTCAACCAATTCAAATTGAGTTCTTATATTGTTAAAATGAACAATTTATAAAGATAAAGTCATAATGCGGCTTATATTGTGATAACAAGATTGTTAATGATTTGACCTTATGGTTTACATTTTCACCCCAAATGGCCAAAATTTGAACTGGTGTTAGATATAGTAAATATAAAAGTTCATAAACGTTCACTAGATGTTTAATTGAAATTAAGTACAAATATAGCTGCTAGATCTGATAGATCTTCTTTTAAGTTTTGATCTGCTCTCATATTTTATTACTTTATTACGTTTATAACGTGACTCAAATTTGAAATTGGCCTATATAGTGTCGACCATGTTTCATTATTAGTCATAAATGTGATTTATAGAATTCTAAGATAGTTTTGAGGAGATTTAATTTATCGACCAATTATTTACTCCACCTGACCCTATTTCAACATAAGCCTACATATTGGCGATATAAGATTACGATCAAGTTACATCCAGATTGAGTTATTAAAGTGGCTTCTTGAGTGGTAACAAGCCTTTTATATGATATTACCTGATGACCTTATTTTTATCTTTATTATCTCTTGACTCGATTCAAACTTTAACTAGAGTTTGTCAAAAAAAACAGTATAACCAAGTTCCATTAAAATTGCCTCTAGAGCTGTAAAAAGCTTAAGGTTGATGAGGCGCGACACTAGGACGCTGGACATATACCGACCTCAGTAGCTTACCTGAGCACTAAAGACGCACTTTAACAAATGTACACACCCTGTATGTGTATTTCTGATACATAAAGCACACATTTGAAAATTTTATATACACATGCAAGGCTTGTATGTATTTAAACTTGGCTCACAAAAAAATATGAATCTTGTTGTGTAAGCTCTGGTACATACATGCAATGTCTTTATACTTTAATATGTTAACGTGTAAATATAAAATCGTTATGTAATACCTGGATCTCCCCGGACTATGGTTGTCGATTATCATATGTTCAACATTACACACACTAGAAGCCGTCAGATATTCGTCAGGAATGGGACGTGTAACGGACACCAGATACTTCGTTTCTTGACAGGTCGAGGTACCTTTCCGTTGTGTAACTAAAAGAATAATGAAACTCGAGGAACATTACCAAGACAGAGGTCCGTTTGCATCTCTGTTTTATGTGAGTTTCAAATTGTCTAAATTATTCAAGACAAAACAAACAACACAACATTAAACATAAAAAGGGTAAAAAGAATTTAAAAAAAATAACGAAACATAACCTGTTGAAAATATAATTAAATTGTTTAAATCATGGTAACTTATTTTACTTTGAATTGGTTGTTAAATGTGCATTAGCTGTATTTATAACATTGTTAATTTATCACAAACTCAAACACGTATACTTTACCTCTTGCAATCAAGCTAAGTGCAAAGATCGCTAGTACCATAATCGCCATTTGGTGCTGAATGATTTATAATAACTGAGAATACAGTGGAAAAATGTAAATGGTGTAAATTGTATGAATGAAATAGATAAACTTGATGTGTTAAATATGATTCTACACCATATTTTTTATTATTTACATCAACTAAAATGAGGGACAGAAATAAATTGTGAATTATACGTTTCCTTGCGTTAGTTTTTAACGTAACATACACTTCTGAACTACACAACTTTAATATAGCTACTACAACTTGGTTTTTTATCTTTTATTCTCACCTGCATATCTAACATCGAGCTGAAAACATAATTACTGCCTAAGCATAAAGATAAATCACATTCCGAAACACTATTACGTCCATAGATTTGCTAACCACTGAAAACGATTTTTTTAAAATTCCGCTTATTTAAAAATGTCTGAATGCATACACAACCCAACTTGTTAAACTGTTTGAGCTTTTGAAATCGATATAACCGCTCATACATTAAGTCTACATCAAATAAGTTAACACGATCGCGCATGTAGACTTCTTGCGTTCAACATATGTTTGGCACACGGCGAATGTCGTAACACAATTAAAATGTCCAGGTTTAGTGTTACTGGTTGGCGCGTATTCTCCGGACGAAGTATCCCTTTATTTTGATTAGGATTTCATAACTGCGAAATAAATTTTGAAACTTTGCACTACGCATCCTGGGTTCTTTGCCCGTTTGATTATGTAAACAAACCGAATATCACCTGAGCGCATATGCAAATAAAGAAGCCCTATATTGGGTACACAAAACAAGGGCTTTTCCACGATTACAGACGTATTGTTCGGACGTTTTCAAAACGTTGGAATAACCGAAAAGGATGTTTAAAAATTCATATAATTTTAACGAAAAATCTAATAAATTATAAGCCAACAGTTTCAATTAAAACAATCAAAAGATTAAATACTCAACAGAAATGTAAGAATGTTGCTGGACGTTACGAAGTAATTCACACACAATCAATGGAACACATCTTTTTTAAAGATCTTGGCGGCTAATTAAAGGCTCATAAAAGGTGACGAATCCAAATATTATGCATATAAACTGGTCTAATTGTTACCAGGTTTCAGTTACTCTTGCATAAAAAATGATAAAAACACAGCTCAGGTGCAACGTTGTCAAGAATTTTGGAAGATATACCAGTTTCATAATTGGAAGAAATGTTAACATTTTGCAACTAACGTGGTGTGTAGCCTTAAAGCGGTGACGTATGCTAAAAATAGCCGAAAGAAATTTTTATTTTTATTCTATTTGAAACAAAGTTTTACCAGCAGAAAGTTACTTATTAGATCACTACAAACGTTTTAACCATTAAGAAGAGACCTACTTTGTGAGTGATACCGGAAACCGTTAAAAATCAATGATATATTATCATATTAATGCAACAACAGATACAAACATCCTTTTGACCGGCGATCTGAATTTCCACCTTGACGATCCGTCTGATAAAGATACTTTAAAATTCAATAACATACTCCATTCTTTTGGTATGATGCAGCATGTAAAAGAGCCAACACACGTACGAGGACACACTCTGGACGTTGTGATCACCAGGGACACTGTGGATACGGTATTCAACGTAGTTGTTACCGATCCTGGACTTTCAGTCAGCTCAGGAAACATTTCTAAAGACCACTATGCCGTCATCTTCAATGCAAGNTCTCAATCTTGTATTATTTGTAACGTGACGGATTTGTTTGTTTAAGTAAAAAAAACACAGTTGGTATGGGCAAATGTTAATTATCAGTTTTTTTTTTTATTTTAATATACAGACAGCTTAAATAGTAACTTACGTATTTCGACGTTTATGGGGTCCATCTGCTCCTGAGGCTGCATTATTTGTTGACCCGGAGTGTGTCCCCGCAATCCTACCTAATTAACGTTTTAAATTTTTGAGTGGAATGTTGTTGTGGGGAGATGCCGAAGCACCCGAATAAAACCGAAAGGGGCGGTGAGTAGCTGCTCCCGAAACTAAGATTACAACAGGTGTTGCCTCCCTAAAAGCTTACAATTCTGAGCTGTTTTATGCTCGGATATGTTTTTTATTGTTTCAAATCAAAGGACAAATATAAATATATGGATTGATTCTTATATTTCGGGCTTTTATGCAGTATGAACGCTCAGGGCGAGTATTATCTCGCTTCTTGTCCAAATTCGTGGATAGCGTAAGTTCGTGGACTTTCAGTTTGGAATAACTACACGCGCTAGATTTTGACATCCTGGAGACGAAAACCGGAAGTGTGTATTGCAAACTATCTTTTCACAACTGAGAACAAAATATTGAAATGAAATGCGTTCTAAACAGGTAAGCAAATTGAATAATGTCCATAAGTGTACTTTATATCCATTATCCTAATGCACACATTTCCAAAAAGTAAATATATAAACCATATTTTGCTCACTTTGTTTACATACAGCGTTCCATTGACACTGTATGTACACAGCCTCGTTCTCGATTTTGAAAAGCTATTTAGGCAAAGTAAAATAAAAAGTGTTTTTCGGTACCTGGTTCCTTATGCATTTTTATTTCATTTACAGGCCGATCCAACTCCATTAAAACACAAATATAGACTGTACTCACCAACCAGTCTCTATTGATTTTGAAGAATAGATCTAATTACCTGGTTAATGTCATTGTTACCGTTTACATAATAGTTTTTTTTAATTCGTTAAATATTTCATTAAATACTGTTCTTTATAAATATTCAATTTTCAGTTACATATACATTTTTTTACTGTTTTCATTCATGTATTAATAAATGTTAAGAAAGCAAACATTTCTACATTTGGCCTAATCAGCTGTTCTGGAGTAATGACGTCACATGTGTCATCCACGAACTTACATGAATTCAAAATGGCGGTTCATACTTATGGATGGTGTTTGTTAACTTGCATTTGGAAGACAAGATTACAATTGAATTTGATTCTTTTTTTATTTATTCACATATGTAATGATTTAATTCATGCTTAATTATATTAATTTGATCAAAATACAAATATAATTTCTTATTAAACTGATCTATTTGTTATATCCACGAAATTACGATAGACTAGCAATTTGCATCAGGAACGTCATTATGAATGTTTATAACAAATTTGTTTATTTTGATATAAATTGTAATCACTGGCTTCAGATAGTCTTTAAGTTTATAAATTGACATAAATAATGCATGTGAGCAAATATCGCCAATAATCAATACTCGTTTGTATAGAAGTAAATACTCGATTATCTATTTAACCATTTAGTATCGGTTCAATGATATTACCCACCTGTATTTTGATGTTCATTGTTACTTATTCATCGACTGAAAAAGGCTGTATAAACCCTCCTTTTAAATAGGTATACATGCATTGTTTTTCAACCTTATCTTCTATAAACAATTTCAATGATTACGGCGTTTAAAGGAACAGCTTATAGCTTGACTGACATGTTAATGTCACTAACAAATATACACATTCATTTTTTATTGAAACAAAAATGTAATGCCCTTTAAATGTCAAAATATTGCTGTTTTACCTTATGATGGTTAACAGGTCGAGCGCGCCGAGTTTAATGTAACAATATGTCATAGAAATATTTACCTTCATGTTCGACCTGTACAGTGAACATGACATTAGTATTTTCATAACGTTAAATATGAACCGTTCAAATAAGAATCGAACTAATATACTTGTCATTGTCGTTAAAATACGATTTTCCAGGTACATATCGGTTGGGAATTTGAGTATAAGAATTTATCATCTGCAACCAGTCAGAAAATTAAATCGAATTACATTTTAAGTGATCTTTTATTTATCTGTGAATGCATGGTGATTGGGCATTACGTACAATTTAAGTTGACGACGTTTATTCCACTAAAAACTGTTAAAATATGCATTTCATAATTAATGGTTCGAAACTATTAGCAAATCGTTATTTTTTGTACCGATTTCGATATTTTTAACGGTACGATGTTCATTTGAAACGATTTCTTTTAAGTTTTATTATTTGAAAATATGCGTGGACTGGGACTTTAATAATATGTTTTTGTAATACTTAAATATGATTGCTTACCAAGGAGTCATATTTTTAAGCATGAATGTCAAGATGATATAGTATATGGGTATTTAATTGTGCAGGACATCTTATCAAAATACAACAAAAACAAGTTGTATCGTAAATCATAAATTAAACAAGTAAAACAATGCATGCTTATACCTGAAAACAAGCTATATACTTAATATTGTTGTATAAAAGAAATCGCGCATGTTTGTTTACAGTGAATGTCATGTGGGAAGAAAGAAGCATTATCTTTGTCTGTGTTAAGCAAAAAATGATATGTGAAGACGATTAATTCACTTATTAAATACACATTTGTTTATATCCATGCAATTATAAATGCCTAATAAAAAGTTGAACACTACACGTGTAGTATGTATTCACTTATATTAGTCATATTCTTCTAAAGCTAAGACGAAACCACGTTGAACTGTCTTAACAATTGAAAGTAATCCATAAGTCGCGTATATAACGATCAAACTGTAAACATCAAGCCAAAACGTACTTCAATATTTGCGAGGATAACACTTTGTTTATCAAAACATGATGAAAAATAGTTAGGTAAATTGCAAAATTAAGTATTGTATTTTATCAACAAACTACCACTCATATGTTTCATTATCCAACAATACAAGTAAATTCTATAGAATAAATAGTAACCCGGAAGTATAGGACTAAACTTAAGCCTATGTTTAGGAACATCGATGGCATTTATAAGCGACATTCGATACTTAAGTTCTATGTGAACAAAACGTACTTACAGTGTATGAATGGCATTCAATAGATCGAGGCTGGGATTTTCTAAAGTGTATAAAATGACGATTCATAACTTCCGCAATGAAACCATTTATTGTGCAATAAAGCTTAACGGTGTCTTGTGTGATACTTACAAAATATTTAAACACTAGGAAGTTGAAAGAAGGCAAATAGATATTCCGTATGCGCTTTATTCTGAAATGTCTATACTCATCACAGCAAGATAAAAAAGTTGTACTAAGATTGTATAATATTCACACTACAATAACGGCATAAGCGTGAATACATTTCATGTAAGCAACCATGTGGGAACGTTTCGGAATTGTTCTGATATATTTGGCGATGTTCTCAACGGCTTATTCTGGTAAGCAGTGTTACATTTACATGAACATATTCGCATGTCTATACTTAATATTACATAAAGAATAGTAATCTAAATGAGTATGTACAATATATGGGATGCATTAGTATTTTCACCGAACATGGTGTTTTAAATATGGCGTGTTTTACTGTTTCAGCTTTTGAAGAAGAACTTGTTTTTAAAACTTATTTACTTTTGAAATATTGACAGTCATTATTTACATTATGTGATTTGAGACGATTTAAATCGTTTTTCGCTGTTTGAATAATCAATATCTTTTATAAATTATTAATATAGAAGGATAGCTACATGTGGTATATCGGGGTGAGAAACGAATGTTAACTGCCTTTATGTTTCCGTGACTATGGTAGAATTAAGAAATATTTGGCTCCCAATTTTTTATAATGGCAGTAACATATTGAAACCCACAAGATACTATACAGTTTTCCGCTTAAATACCCCCCCCCCCCCCCCNCCCCCCAACAACCAAAAATAGTGTAATCGTAATGATTATTGTCTTAAAAGATGTCTAATAAGAGAAGTCAGGGATTTAAGGTTTTACCTCGGTATATTATAAGGTGTATCGAAAACGCATTATTACTTTCGCAGTGAGATCTCTCAATCAAACATTTCATCATTGGCAGTTATTTTGTACTCAAATGCATGGGACATTTAAATTAATTCCAGAATGTGACAGATCTAGAGCACTGTTGAAAAACTGGAGAACAATAACACGTTGTACAAAATTGCCTTAGGTGTTCTTGCAAAATTGATGGCATATGCATGGTGATCAAACAGGTTCAATACATGCAAGGCTTTTCTGTGATATACAATGAATTTAACTGAAGAGAAAGATATTCATGATTTGATACTTTAAAGTGATTTTGAAAATGATTCTGATTCTCTGTCGGGGTCTCGTGTCGTTCAGACACTTTCTTTCTGTGATTTTTGGTCCTAACATCAAACGTTGATTCACGTTTATTTACAAAGGTACCAACTCAGCCGTCATAAAGTGAGACCATTTATCTGAATTATTCTAATTCAGTTTGGATGTTGTCAAGGAGATCCTTCATCTTGCTAAACCTTTAATCTTTGCGCAGAAATATTATATTTAGCAATTAAAAATAATAACGGTATCAAAGATAATAGCATATAACTCATAATCTTTTAATTTACAGATGACACAACCATTATTTTGGATAGAGCTAATAAAAGTCTAAATAAAACATGACTAACATTGTATAACTTCTGGAAAAAACGCTAGCATTGATAACACAAAGGTAATATTGATTGGGAAGCAAACAGAACAGAACAGAACATATCTTTATTTAGTTTCACAGGTCACCTTATACATTATACATATATCGTGACAACAGTTGAGCATATTGTTCAAAAAAGTTATTTCACAAAACCAAAGTTCGAATAAACAAAAATTAAGTAATTATTTGGGAAGGTGATCAGAGAGTTTACTTTTTTATTTCTGTAACAGTACCAATCAGTATAAAATGCGTTAATTATGGAATATATATACAAATAATTAAAAGATACATCAGATTGAGGGAGCAACAATTTAGTTGATGAATAGGAATAGGGAATCCAACATTTATTAAAGCAACTTCTTGACGGTCATAACATAAACAGTATATTATCATGGATTGCGTGCATTAAAAGTCATACAGACGTCGAGAATCAAAACAAATACATAAATATAGCAAAGTTCAACGTGCGAAAATAAGAATCTTAGTTTAAGTTCAATTACATACCATTTAGTAGTTACAAAGTCGCTGACAAATGAAATTTAACATGTTTATTTTGTTCATTTTAAAATCCATTACACGATATCAGACTTACAATGAGATCAAATGAGTGCAAAAATTATTAGGTAAGGGGATTTCTACATTTACAAAGCCACTTCGTCTTAGCACATCCTTTTCAATGTAACAGTTACCACAATAGTATCTCATTTATAATTTATAACGAACTTAAGGTCATGAAGTATACATTGTATTATCAGGATGTTAATGTATAGATTTTCATATAAATATCATAAATAATATATAACAAAGATCAAAGTGAAAAACAAAAATAAAAACAATAAAGTTGAAGTTCAAATTGGTATGTTATGTGGATTTAAAAAGTTCAAATAACACAGTTTTCAATCAGACTTATGATACATTACGTACAGAAAAGTATTAAATTTCCAGAAGAAATCAATACAAAAACGTATAAAAAAGCAGAATCACCAAATAATCAATGATATACATGCATTGTTTAATTTAGGCTTTTGCTTATTTATTGACATTCATGCGTGGATTAAAAGCTAAAGAAAGACGACTTGTGATTGGTGTAGGCTAGTTTCTAAGACCCCCAAAAAGGTTGACGCCCATCGAAATAAAAGTTATGGGAGGGTAGCCAAGGAGTTTAAGTTTACAGGCTGCATAACAAAAGTATATATACTTGATATCTTCTCACAAGAAAATACTTTTTTATACTTTTTTATACTATTTATATTATAAATTATTGTGTTGTATATCTGTGCACTGGTATTATATTTGTTATTTAGTTGTTTATTATATTATAGTTAAAGTATATTTAAACATATAGTTCGGAAAGTATTAAAACTAAATGGAAACTTGAATGGAACGAACACAGTTTTCAGATGCTAGGCATTAATTTTCAATCAGATCCCCAAAATATACTTAACAGTAACTGTCCAGACAAAATAGCTTAAATGGATAATTAACTTTAAAGTTGGAAACAAAGTAATATAACAGCCCTAGGTAGAAATTGCAGCTACATGTATACAATCATTATTTTATATTATTATACAATCATTTTTTATATAATTATTTGATTATTTTCTTCGTATCCATTCCTAACCCAAACCTCAGACTATATTAAACAGCTTTGACACAATATATGTACGTTTTAACTTTATATGGGGTGGATATAGTCGGAAAAAACTAAAACGTTCTGTTAAGAATCTTGTGAAGGGAGGGTAAGCTCAAAATGATACATATTGAAGCCATTACTAATTCAATCAAACTAACATGGCTAAACGGTGTAAAATCCACATGTAGATTTTAATAATCATAGTTAACTATCCACTTTTCTATAACGAATGAATATGAATAGGGAAACACATCTTCTATTTAAATTTCTTGTATTTGGCAGGGCAACATTATATAAACGAACTGTTATAAAGTCATGGTCAATTTTAGTTATTAAATTAAATGGATACAAAATATAATCTGAAAATTAACGTCCTATTATATAAAGGTATACTTAAGACCATACGAAATTCAAAGCACATAATATACAAGGTACTGACAGAAAATAATATAACATGGAAACACCTTTTATACCACCATCAATTAAAGTACATTAAGCCCAGATTATGGGGCTTAAACGATTAAACGAATGTACGGCATGCTACAAATAACGCAAATTAAGTTGAAAATAAAAACGAACATTGTATAGTATATTAAACAGTATAATAAGCAATTATGAATGGAAAGGGATTTTTCATTTACCTTGCACGTTTGATTTTGATTCGCTGTTTCACTTGTTCCAGTACATAATTATTCAACTATTATTCGGAACAAATTATTACCTGTTTAAAATGGAAATATCGGGATCCTCTACATGTGCCTTTTGCAAAAACAACGAATATGCAGTAGAACACCTTCATGGGAATGCCTCTCAAAGTGTGTTTTAAGTAATCGTTTCAGACTGCAGCTTTTCTTTACTGTAACAAGAGCATTTCAATTCTAGGTTATGCGGAATAAAATAGTGATGGAGTAAATAAGACTTGTGTTTATACAAAACTTTACATGTATATATGTATCAATTTCTTGTTATGATAACTGGTAAACGAAAATGTTTTATCAGTGTGGGTCTGAGTCATTAGTTATTGCTCCCTGGTATGCAGGGTTCATGATGAATCTGTGATACAAAGTTGGAAAATTGTCTTTTCGAAAATCTGTAAACAAGTCCATTTTAAGATATAATTATTTTAACGCTGTGTGAATTAAATAAGAATGAAGATGTCTAACAAATTTCTGACGGTCGATATATATATAAAACAAATGTATTTATTTTCTAATTTTATAGTTTTCAAAGTCTTAGTTCATTGAATATAATTCAAAATATTTTAAATTGGTGTTTAATCTTAAGGTCACGTGCTAGTTTCGCGCAAAATGTAAACAAGAAGCTTTAAAAAATGCAGGCTATTTTATATAAATAAATCCAACTTTAGAGCGCAAGCTAAATTTAACAATACACGATTAAAACTTGGTCTTTTTATTTAATAAACCTCGCTATCAATTTAACTGTGAATTATATCAATTTAAAGAAAACACTGACACATTTTGATCGCATAATTTGTATACACTATTATAATTTAAAGAGTGGCAACATGTATTGCAATTGTCTTGTAAGACAGAACCTGATAAGACGAACGAGCGTACACACATTTCACACTTGTATACATACTCATTAAAAATTAAGCCCATTATTGCGCCTTTGACAGATATGCAGGTGCGTACAGTCTTCTTTCGATAAAATGTTTTTTTTTTGTTTTTTTAATTATTCGAAAATAAAAATGCCCCTCCCTAAACCCCTAAGACATTCACGAAATTATGTGGATGAATGGGTACACACTATTAATAGTTTTACCTGGAAGACAGAGCAAGTGATTTGTATTGATGGACATTGCTAAAAAAAGAAATCAATGTGCAAGCTGTAATGGAACAGGAACATTATTTTAATCGACATGGGGTTGCTGTTTTTACTCCACCAACATTGACCCGATAGGGGACTACTGCTTTTTCTGAGGCACTTCTCCTGTTAATCATTAAACGGGTCAAAATTTACAAAGCTATACGTCTTATTACTGGCACATCTATTGCAGTTAAAACTACTGATACAATCTACGGAAAGCGTATATGTGTATCTTTAAAGACATTAGGCAATGTTAAACGCTTTAATGAACCAGAACGTTTAGTTAAAAATTGTTGGCGGCATTTCAAAGACACTTCACAAATTATGATTGCTCAATAAGATTCGTCAAATAAGACTTTGTTTTAGATATTTCAGCTTGCCAATACTAATTTGATGCGTGAAATTTATATACGCATAACAATTAGGCCTTTTTTGTAATTGCACGTGTTTAACGTGCTTAATGACACCATATCACATTAAGTAATTAAATGGCTATGTTTATTAGTTTTGTTTGATTTCAGTATGGAAAGTAATACTCGTCATCGCATTTAAAACCCCATGCATAAATGTCAGTGTCAGACAGTCTGTTAATTTTGGTGAGTNATATAACACATTTATTTATTTTATAATTATATAGTTTTCAAAGTCTTAGTTCATTGAATATAGTTCAAAATATATTATATTGGTATTTAATCTTAAGGTCACGTGATAGTTTCGCGCGAAATATAAAAAAGAAGCTTTACAATTACAGACTATTTTCATAAATAAATCCAACTTTTGAGCGCAAACTAGTTTTACTAAACACGATTAAAACTTGGTCTTTTCATTTAATAAAACGCGTTATCAATTTAACGGTAAATTATATCAATTTAAAGAAAACACTGACACATTTTGATCGCATAACGTTAAAACACTATTACAATTTAAAGAGTGGCAACATTTATTGCAATAGTCTAGTAAGACAGAACCTGATAAGACGAACGAGCGTACACACATTTCACACGTGTATACATACTCATTCAAACTTAAGCCCATTATTACGGCTTTGACTGATCTGCAGGTGCGTACAGTCTCCTTTCGGAAAAATGGCTTGTTTTTTAAATATTCGAAAAGAAATGCCCCTCCCTAAACCCCTAAGACATTCACGAAATTATGTTTATAAATGGGTACACACTATTAATAGTTTACCTGGAAGACAGAGCAAGTAATTTTTATTGATGGACTTTTTTAAAATAATAATAAAGTAATCAATGCGCAAGCTGTAATTGAACAGGAACATTATTTTAATCGATATGATGCAATAATAGCATTTTTAAGTTTTGTAAAAAAAATAATCTTTTCTTCTTCATCTGGTTTACAGTGGCTTTAATATACAGATACCAATTCGATTTTGTTGTTTTTATTTGATATGGTACGATTAACTTAGCACCGATTGTTTCGCATAATTTGACTTTTGAACTTACCTATGGACTGTTGATTATTTGGAAACAAAAACTCAACACATAACAATACAATTTTGAACTGAAATGCATGTCATGCAAGCAGCGCCACATAAATGTCATCAGGAAAGTCCAATATATCGTATGGATGATCTAGTGATAATTTTCAATGCACATTTGTTGCAGTCAAACATAGGAAGGGCGCACTGCATCGCAGCGGACCGGCGGCTGTACCGAAGTTCAAAGCAGCGTTAAATTTCCAGGAAGAAATAACGCTTGACTTAGAAATGGACGGAAGGTCAAACGGGTCCAGACGGTTGATAAGACAGAATCTGAATGACACGCAACCTATAGGAAGAAAAGTGGCGGTATGGCATTCTTTTAAATTTGTACATTTCGTTATAACTCTAAAACATTGACCTGGTACTTTCGAAATCTATTCACATATAATACGCGCTTGAATTTGTCTCCCTAATTACAACACAAAGGTTTTTAAGTTGAATATTCCTTTATTTTGTCCTCGTTTCCAATAAGGAAATTATAACTTATGCAAGTTAATAGGATATTAAATATTCATACTTAGAGTGAAGGGTCAGGCTCAAGCGTCATTAAGATATAAAAGTATTTTCGCACAATTGACCACTCGCTTGCTGTCAGGTAAAATAACAAATCAACAAATCAGATACCCTTTACGGACCCCATACAAATCAACCAATCGTATACCGTTGTTCACCATTATATGGTTCGAGAAAGACAGTGTCGGAGAAAGTGATCGAGCGTTTTCTGGAAAAAAAACTTAGTGGACGGAGCGTTGGCTTATTTAAAAACTGGTCAATAGTTCTTAGCATGAGCTCAGTGAATACCGTTTTTTAGCAAATTTGCATGTGGTACAAATATATTTGACCTACGTTAAGTATTTTTTAATAAAAATGAAAAAGTAAAATGTAAAAAAAAGAAACAGCTAGAATTTGCAGCTTTAATTTCAAATCCGTCCCCAATTTCGTTTTGTCCAGACTTACAGGGTAATCAAATGTTGCCGGGTTTTTATAAGAATTATTGAATTCTTAAGTTATCTGTCCATACATCTACCTGTCCGTAAACAAGTTTGAGTCCGCTCCATATCTCTTAAACCTTTTGACGTATTTACATGACATTTGGATGAGATGTGTAGGTCATCCAGGGAATGATTCAAACGTATGAGTCAGTCACTAGGTTTGGAGGTCAATGTCACATTTGAATGTCACATACTCAATTAGTCGAGACTCACTTCGAGACCGGTAAATATCTCCTATAGTTTGAAACGTTTTTTTATGAAATGTCTAGAACACATAAAATCGTGAAGAATATGTGCAGAATACACAGGCTTTTAGCTTTTTAAAGCCAATTGAAGATCCATACCACACGTTGAAAGATTCTCACGTAACCGGACTTAGATGTTGTGTTTGTCCGTTATCTATCTCCTATGCCATTTAAGTGATTCTAATAAAAAAAAAAAACATCCAATGATTATGCAATTTAGTTCCGAAGGCATGGGTTAGTCACGCCACCAAAGGATCAGGGTTACACTTGCAATTGAAAAGAATCACGACAGGTGATAAAGCTATCACGTGAATTTCAGTTTTGTTATTTCACAGCGTTCAGCCATCTACATGTCGACAGAAAAAGACATTATATACAGGGAGGATGTAGAAGTCGACGGCACAATAACCACTGTGAGTGTCTATAAATATTAACCACTTATAACAAATAACATTATGCCACAAAGAGTTTTCTTTGCGTCGCTGTATTTAATGAATGTGAAATAAGAACGGAGGCAATGTGCAAGCTAATTGCAAAATAAATAGCGTACATTATATTGATATTGTATACGGACCTATTTGATTGAGCTTTTTTTGATGAAAACATAATATGACGATTGGAATGTATTTTTTTATTTTAAGATTTGGTTTGAGCAGTATCCAAAACAAAGTACGATAACAATCATGATATATAAAATATTTTATCCATGTTGATAGAACACACAGTAATAACATACTTCATATATACGATTTATATGAATATTTATAAAAAAATATATTGTATTGACATTTTGCATTTTGAAACATCCGTCTCTCACCTTTACAACATTCCATTCTCTATAATATATAATTGATCACAAGTTTGATTTACAAATTATCAAGGGAGATAACCCTCAAATGCAAATGCTATAATGCCAAATTTGGGGAAGAAATAAAATGATGAAATAAAAAAGTATGATGTCCAATGTTTTCGCAATTTTGGACTGTTATCTCACTAATAAACGAATACATGAAAGTTATGGTTAATGATATATAATCACAGAGTACATAGTTGTGACGGCGAGATATTGCTTTCAAATGAAAATATTATTTTCATTTTTAGCAACACATAACTTTTTGTCCGTGAAGAGTTGAAACTTTTACTAAGTGAAAAGGACTGCTTTTTATGGATACACAATGTACGACAATAGGTAGCAACACTAAATCATTCATGTTTTCACTGATTATAGCCAGTTGTGTAATATTAGACGTAAACCATATAAATAAGACAAAAGCCTGTCAGAAATCTTTCAGTTAATGTTTTCGTTTAAACGATTGGTCAATATGATCAAACTCTCTTTTTTAATATGAATGCATGCAATAACTGTTATTGCAGTACGGACTCGTTCGAGACCACGATGTGCTCGAGTATTTTAACGGACATGGAGGTGTGCTGGAACTTCCAGTTGATTTAGGGGCAATCACCATGGAAGAACCTTCACCTGGTAACAGCGAAAAGATAACCTCTGCTTTATACCTAGATCGTATCTCCATGTAAATTTTGACCTATGCCACAATTCTTTTATACTACTGTATCTCATCTGAACATTAAACTTATAAATAACCAATGTATTGCATGTATATTGATATCATCTTTAAGTTATTACTAGACCATCCCACATGTCTGCAATATACATAGATCCAATGTTACCAATGTTAGAAATATTATAGATACTATCTTCCTCTTATTACTAAATTCTTCTTATGGCTGACACATACACATATTTAATTGTCTATAATTACACAAGTATGTTTTTATGAATACAACATTTACAAATATGCAATATGCCCAGACAAATATAAAAAAAAAAAAAAAAANAAAAAAAAAAAAAGGAAATATACACCGTTTTCCTACTGTTATGTTTTCTCGTTATTCTGATTGGTATCATACAGTAAAAGGGTATTATTAGCATTTAAGTTCAGGCCGAGGTTATGCCAATGAATATATATGCATAGAAATAGAATTGTATTGTGAATCTTAATTGTGAACACAGATTTCGCACCAAAAGCCAACTTATCTGAGAAATATCGGACAAAGTCCCGCCGTCCGAGGGCTCTGTTGGATGACCTCGGGACGCCAGCAGTGGCAAAACTCATCGTGTTCGTAGACAAACAACTGACCAAGAGGTATAGTCGTTGATTGTGTTTATTGGCGCTGACGTTATATAAATCTTGTAAAAGGAATGTATTATATTTTAACTCACCGGAAAATGGGTACCTAAGGTTGAGGTATTAATGGCAACTAACTCTTCGTAGAACGTCGACCAGTAAAGTCGTCTCTGTTAAAAATTCCTTTAAGTAACATCTTTGAATCCAACGAGTTGAATTATACTTTAAATGGCTGAGATGTGCAATGATATGTTCTTTACACAAGTTGTTCGTTTGAGTTGAATATCATTAGCCATCATTTTCATGGAAAACAAAATCTTGAAATATATTAACGCTGGACATAACGTAACTTCTAGGAATTTATAAGTTGGATATTGCTCTGGGAATGGTGAAAATGGTTACAAACTATAGTTAAAAAACAATATTCATTTATCAAGTTATATATTATTTTCGTTACTATATAAAAGTACTAAGTGGATGCTTCATAGATAAACTGATTATTCTCGTTTAAGATTATATTGTAAACATTAGCAAAACATATTTCAAAGAAACGTGTGCTATGTGAAAGTAACATTTTAATGACATTTTGATAAAAAAAAATTATCGACCCCGTTTCATCAACTTAAGACAATTCATGTGTCTTTAGAGAGTTTACACGCTTTTTCTTTAATTTGGGCTATTAACCTAGTGTTGTACAACAGGTTAACAATTTTCAAACTCTGCCAAGAATTTATTATGACAAATGTTAATTTGACCTTTGAACCGTTTGGACGCACTTGCCACAGAATAAAAATCGGCATAGATATTGTCACCATAAACGTTCCGACCAAGTATCAATATTGAATGAAAAATGGCCATTGGAGTGTTCATGAGGTGTTTTTAAGTATAAACATGGTTAAATAATGTTGGATGCAAGTGACCTAGAATCGGAGTCGGCCAAGATATTATCAAGATACACATTCTGGTACAGATTCTTCACGATTGGATGAATCTATAGAATGTTAGTGAAATAAATGTTGACGAACATATGTTGGCTACAATACCTCACCAAGAGTATTTCTTGTTCAGATGCTCTAAAAGCAAGTAAACCACTTATAAGGTCATTCCTGATTCATTGAAATCAAACATTCAAACGTCTACTTGCTCTTGTGATAACCGTGTATATTTTTATTAAGTTTTGATTGCTTCAATGATGAGTTGACATTCTGAACACGACATAAAAGATACATTTTTTTTATCTCCATTCATCTTATACATTTTAAAGCAGGATGTGTAAGCAATTCTTTGAGGATATACATTCTATGATCAACTAACAAAGGAACAACTTATTTATCCAAAGAAATTATCCTTTACAATCAACATCACCCCCTTCGAAAAGTAAAGTAACAATTCACTGACACAGTTCTTAATCCATCAATTGGTCAACAAAACATCGTGTTAATCGAGTAAATTCGTCATTTTAAAGCATTCGCAAATGCAGTCTGACCGGTATCATTCAAACTTATTATTACAACACTGTTATTTACATTTTATTAATCTATCGTTTTAATTAATGCGAATGCGTTTGAAAATGCCAAGACACTCTCGTCATTGACCAGAATGACCAATCAAGTGAATTTTGCAGCAGGCAAGCGCATGCATTTTCGCCATGTTTTGCATTCAGTTTAAATAATTAAATAAACGCTGAATTGGATTGATAACTTATGGCTTTTATTTTTAAACGGAATGTACTAAACATATGGTGTTTATTTTAAAGTCATTGTGTTGTTAACGAGGTTTGTCTGAGTATGTTATGTCAGTTTCGTCAATAATACGTCTACGAGTTTTCGTTTAATTATGTTTTTAATAAGAGAAATAAGTATTCACCGAAATTAAAAGAGCGACTATTGCTTCATTAACACTGCGACCCTCTTTAATGTATGTGCACTGTTAAACAAGCTTACCCAGGAAAAGTTTGAGTTATTAAACTTACCGCCGTGGTAAACAAACAAACAAGTACTTCGGTTGTCGTTTGCTATATCACTTGATATATTGAAAGACAAATATTTTGTACTGTATGAAATTGTCTCTTCAGGTAAAAGAAGTGGTACATTATATGCCTTTGGTATTATTCTTTGTAACATTACAGGCACACAGTTCAATACGGTATAAACTATTCAGAAAAGAACACATTTTTTTACCACCCGAAACATAACAGATTCGAAACTGGTGCTTATAGTTGGAACATAATCAGAAAAATATGTTGATAGAGTAGGAATAACAAGTTCGCAAAATATTGTCGTTAAGCGTTTTAACATAAGACTATCATGGAACAAACTTTCAGTTGTAAACCGATGATAGACAACGAAAACAGTACTTTAAGCTCAATGCTTAAAAGTGAATTTGCAAGTTACTATGAAGTTGACTTGACGATGTGGAAGTTTGCAAATATTTGCTGAAAGCTTACTGAACGGGGCTTGTTTACATTGCTAGATTTTAACCATTGAATTTTACAGATGAATTATAATCACACGAAGAAAACTTAAGAAAATAAAACAAGTTAATGTCATGTTTGTACTTAATACAAGTCAACACTAATTATTACTTTATTAAACGAAATCAACAGAATCATTCTAAATTATTCCATCGTTTTGCGTTTGTTACGCTTTTAGTTTTATAAATTTCAAATGATGATGATTCATACAGGAGGCTGTAGTTTAAGTAGGATTCTACCGTATCAGTGGATTTTTCCTTCCTTATTTAAAGTGTTCTTTCATTTACTCCATGTGACAGAAATAATTGGACACGTGTCAGTTCGACAATCTGTGAACAAGTCCCTTTACTTACGGTTTTTAATTTGCAGCTTTTTACCAATTAACGCCGACAATTGGGCACACACTGAAGCGGACATAAGGAATTTTTTTACCTTGGTTGGTAACGAGGTAAGCGTATTCCGTGTGATTTGACGAATAAGTCTTATTATAGTTTAATGAATAGCAGTATGTCGTTTCTTTTGCTTTTGTATTTTGTGGACGAAATTTAAAGTCTTATGGAATTAAATTGCAGACATGCATACGCATTGACATGTGAAGAAAAAACGATGTATATGTTTTACTGTATTTCCATCTGAAATTAAAATGATTTTTATCGGATCTAATGTTACGGTATCTGTCCTAATACATCGGTATAATTATGTCCTTATGCATATGTGCACTTTTCAGATGACAATAATGTATCAGTCGCTTAAACAGTACAATAATCATTACTACAGAGATGGAGATACATCTTTTCCACAGAACATTGCCAAACAGATTGTATACGTGGAATTTCCGTCTCTTCCGGTAATGTATTCTTACTTTTCTACCAGTCTTAAAAGGATATGAAAACATTCATATTCATGAATATTCTCAGTTACTAGATTTATACAGTCGTCAGGATACACACGTGTTGTTGGTATTAGTATGCATATGTTATACCTTATTTGGTGTAATGTGCGTTTTTTAGGCCAGTGGGGCTTATGTCATGGTCCTGTGTCCGTCGTGCGTCCGTGCGTTAACTTTTTCTTTTATAAATTTCTACTCCTAAACTACAAGTCCAATTCTGATAAAACTTCTCACAAATGTTCCTGGGGTGAACCTCTTTCAAATTTGTTCAAATAATGCCCCCTTGGGTCAAATTTGACCCCGCCCCGGGGGTCAATAAATTGAACATATGCCTTATATAAAGCTTATTTTGTGCAAACTTTAAAAATCTTTTTCTCCATAACCATTGGGCCTAGTGCTACCACGTTTGGTATGTAGTGACATTTCATAGTTCTCTACTTTGTTTATTCAAATTATGCCCCCTGGGGTCAAATTTGACCCTGCCCCGGGGGTCACAAAAATGAACATATGCTTATATAAAGCCTATGTTGTGCAAACTTTAAAAAATCTTCTTGTCCATAACCGTAGAGCCTAGGGCTACCAAATTCGGTATGTAGTGACATCTCATAGTTCTCTACTTAGTTTGTTCAAATTATGCCCCTGGGGTCAAATTTGACCTTGCCCCGGGGGTCACAAAAATGAACATACGCTTAAATAAGGCCTATTTTGTGCAAACTTTAAAAATCTTCTTGTCCATAACCGTATGGCATAGGGCTACCAAATTTGGTATGTAGTGACATCTAATAGTCTGCTACTAAGTTTGTTCAAATTAAGACCCTGGGATCAAATTTGACCGTNGGCTCGCGAAATCACTCCGCATATTACACTGGTAGATTCTGCCTAAGCAATTTGAAACGAGCGATGTCATTGGCTGTTGTTTTCCAATCTACCAATTAAAATCGTTCTTTTTAAATGCGTTCGGTATTTCTTTTCTGATTTGTTTGCAAATGGCGCAGTTGCGAAGCGAAAATTAAGATTATCGAAATGACAAATATCAATCGAATGAGCGATTGTCATCATATAGTTAGATAGGATAAATGAAATGTGTTTGTCAACGATAAAGACTGCGTTTTAGATACAAGCAACACATATTTTGTGTACACATGTGCACAGTGAATTTGTGTCACGGAAACCAGTGTTTGCAAATTGGAGTTCAGTCTACTTGCGAAGTAAAACAATTTAGAAGAGTATCGTTTGAAAATAGGAATAGACAAACATGATTGGAGTAATATGTTAGTGGATCTGTGTGTAATTATATTCATGTGCATATTCTGCTTTATTATGTTTTGTCACACTGTTCAGTTAACTTAAATAGCATTGAACTGAAGATGTGAAATGCATGATATTGAAAGATAAACAAATTAAATATATTAATTTAACTCAGTTTAATACATCATTAACTCAAAAAGAACACTCAAGTGTGTTTGTTTATATTTATTTATGTTTTCCCCATTTGATATTTAATTAAATAAGTCCATTTACTGTGAATACATTGAATAACTGCTGTTTTTGATCACAGTAAATATTGTTTACTTTGCATCCTCAGTATGTGAAATGTGAAGTTGAACAGGTTTTCATAAAGAAATATTGTTATGAAGTTCAAGAAATTGTTTATTTTAATGTCTGTTTTAAGGTTTGTCATTGCGTTATGCGCGCGTTTTGCGTAGTCAAAATCAGTCGACAGAATTTTCCTCCCCTCTGACTTCGCCTCAATCACACCCCTGGTAGTGCCATCTAATAGTCCTCTACCAAATTTGTTCAAATTATTCTCCTGGGCTCAAATTTGACCGTGCCCCGGGGGTCACAAAACTGAACATATGCTTATATAAATCCTCTTTTTTCAAACTTTAAAAATCTTCCTGTCCATAACCATTTGGCCTAGGGCTACCAAATTTGGTACGTAATGACATCTAATAGTTCTCTACCAAGTTTGTTCAAATTATGCCTCTGAGGCCAAATTTATCCCTTCAAGGCTCCCATTAAAAAGCTGTTCAAGAAAATTTGATTTGTCAAAAAACATTGCCACAGGAAGGCGTTGAACTTTGCATGTTTATGCGTATTTGCTATTTATTCATTATGGGGTGAATAAACTTTTTTCTTCTCAAACTAAACGTTTATCAAAATACACTTGGAATAACCTTTTAATTATAAGAGATAAATGCATACATGTCGAGCGTGAAAGGTAGACCAACATGTTAACTATCCATAAATGTTAACCCTTTACCAAACGACACATTTTGGACTGCCCCAAGTTGAAAGAGATTGCAGACGAGAAATACTATTTTAAAGGACTATTTATAAATTGGCTGGGTGGGGAAGAAATCATTGTAATAAAAGGAGAAATTGCTCATCATGAGCAATTTCTCCTTTTTGAAACCGGCAGTCCTCTTCAACCCATGCGCATTGCACGCTTTTTTCGCATACAAAAACAGTGGAGCGATACAGGGCCATCATGGCCCTCTTGTTTATTTAACTTGCTATCGCAGTACTTTTCTTGCGAACTAATGGGTTGGTTTGTTTATATTATTGGGACTTGTTCACAGTATGGTAAAATGACGATTTCACAATATTTGCAATATATTAAAATAATAATGTTTAAAATGATGGAACACAACCCAGCCAAATCTAGTTTAGGGTCACGAGTATTATACCACTATGATAGTCGCATTTTTATTGTTGCAGATAGAACAAAAAAATGCTGTATGTATTTTAACCCTTTTAAGTATCATAAATCACAGGATATCTTTCCTACCCTTTATCCTACGAACATCATCAACAATCAAGAACTATGGCCGCTGATACAAAATACGCATTCAAACACATTATAAATTAATCTTTAAAAACTAAAAATATTTTAGTTTCATGGTAAAGAAATAGGACGAAACCCTTTAATAGTGTATACCATTATGTACAGTCAAACACAATTATACGAGAAGCCGTCCAGGTTTTGACAACTGCCACAACACGTGTGTTATTACAGTTAAAAACAACTTGCATATTATCTCATATGTTTTGTATTCAGCACTAATATTTTATTACAATAAAAGTGTTTGTCACGATAGATAGATAGATAGACTTTTATTTTCCTCCATTCATGAAGAGCATAACATATAATACAAGCAAGGAAGCACAATCAAGTATATACACACACATGAGATCATAAATGAAACAACTCAATACATTCAATTAGATTATTAACAGAGATAAGTATAACATAGCTATGTAGATAGACATGTCAACATATGTGAAAAAAAAACACACAAAAAAGCAAAACACACAAAACCTGGCTCAGAGCGTCTAACACTAGTNTTTACTAAACAATTATGTGATTTACTTATGCCACAAACACAATCACTTACTGTCAAAGAAACTGTTTATTAATTAACATTATGTTTTTCGCTTTTTAGAATGATTTTGGATTCGTTACCGACTATGTTGACAAAGGCGTCCTTTTGAGCAACGTTACAAGATCATTTGCAAATTTCATCGCAACTTACACGCCACCGGTGTCATATGATCACGCCGCCTTGGTGACCGGGTAATACATGTCTTTGAATTCGTATGTACACAAATATTCACGTTTCTGAGGCTTACAAGTCTCAATAGGTAAAAGGCATCTTAATTTCCTGAAATCATATATTTGCTCTTGTGACATTATATACTAATTCGTCGTGTTATACTGACATGAGACATGTCAGATTTACTTATAAATTTAGTTTAAGTATAACCCTTTAAAAAAATCATAAATCACTTCATTCACATGGTAAATCTGATGTTTAATTTCATCCTATAAGTACTGATTCACATGCAATCGTATCTTAAACAGAAGGCGTTAACGGCCCATATAATAGTAAATCGATGATTCCGAAACCGGACGAAATTCACATGGGTGTGGGTAATTGCAAACTATGGACAAGTTGGAGAGCTTTTAATCAACAAAACAAACGCAAATGAGCTTATTAACGTAATCGTTTACAAATAATTGTGTGTAATGCAGACACGTGAAGAAACAATAAATTTACATGTTAAAATGCTAAAGTATCACTCGTGGTGTTAACTATGAAACATATATACTGCGCATTCTAGCTTTGTGTCTGATTTTCGAGTTCATTTTACAATTAAAATCAATATCATCAAACGGACACCGATAATTGTAATTTTACTTATTTATTTTTCCTTTGTCTGCTTTAAAGCCTGCCTCCAAACACACTATTCAATTATAATATTATAACTTCTTATGAACGCAAACACCTGTACGTTTCGTGAAAGTTATTATTTATTTAATAGAATTAGGGCAGCGTCTGCTATTTGCGAACTTTGTGACTTCTGTTTAGTTTGATGGATATTCAAATCATACTCATATGTGAACCTTTTTATTACAGGTATGTCTTTCGGAAACCAGATGGAACGAATTTAGCCGGTAAAACATTAACATCTGCATCTAATTAAATAAGTGCTCCCTTATTACTGACCTCTATCTTCAAAATAAGCCAATTAATGAATGAGTGTTAAACTCTGCAATACTTATCCTTGTTTGATTAGCTGAAATATAATGGTTTATAGTTTATCAAATGGAAACACAGAACAATTTGGTTAATTTGTTTGCGCATTTATCAAAATGTTCACATAATGCCATTTTCCCTATTTTTGTCCATGGGCTGTTCTTATGTTACGTAATGTATCATCAGTATATCCAATTAAATATTCTTCGCTCTTGTAATAACTCAAAACATATATGATATTTTCACAGAACAATGCGTAAACGTTTATTTTTAGCTCAACTGAGCATAACGAGCTCTTGATGGATGAGCTTTTGTGGTCGCCTTTGGTCCGTAGTTCGTTGTGCGTAATCAATAATTTCATTGTTAACTAAGTGACATAGTTCTAAAAACACAATAAACGTAGACGCAAGTACAGTTCCGTTTTCTTTGCGATTTATTATTGCTTATAAAACTCTTAACACAATGTTTGCCAATGTTCGTGAAATACAACATAACAGTGACGGCCCAATGACCGTCACGACAACAACCAAATATCTGGCCACCATGTCCGGTGGTCTGGGCGTCCTTTTTTTACTATAGACAAGGAATCTATTAATATACCATTGAAACACTCGATGGTGAAGTGTGCAAATTCTGGCGGGCTGTGGGCAAAATCACGTGCCCAAAGGTAACGACGTAATATGATGCATGCAACGGACGTATATTGACGTGAGCCTGTCATTTACATGAAATTATACAACAATTAATGGGCTGCATGTTACCCGAGACATGACTAATAAATGAAACGCGCAATATGCAATAACTTGGTGCATTATCCCCGGCAAGTTTAGTGTAAACATATGATGTCTTTTTGTATATTTATTATTTTGGCATGGTTACAAGTCAACGCACACACATGTGCATTCAAGGCATGTACGTACATATATGATCACCATTACTGATAGTAATTGATGGGCACTGTCGATCCCCAATGCACTTGCACTATGTTACAACACTTAAGAGGCCACATTTATTGTTCAATCTTCATGAAACATGGTAAAAACATTTGTTATAATAATATAGCAGCCGAGTTCGACACTGGATGACGTGAGGTAAAAAAGTTGTAACTAGAGTACGCTAAAGAATTCCAAAATGGTTCCGGTCTTATACAAAAACAATTCCTTAAATAATTAAAGTGAAAGCTCGTTAACACTCTAGATTCCACAAATTTGTTCCAATATTTAAAAAAGTGGTCCGAAGATTTTGTGAATATATCATATAAACCGAGTTCTAAAGTGGATAAGTTTTATTTAAGAAAACTATTTATTTTATTTGTGAAGTAAATGAATTTGCGTTTAAAAAATTGAAACGGAATGAACAAAGAAACAGTTTTCCTCAAAGGGCTTGACATAAACCATGTTTACTGTTAATAAGTCATCTGTATCGCACCTTATGTTCTAATGATATCATAGCCGAGTTAAGAAATGGTTGTAGTCTGTTAAAAAACATGGCCGCGAAGGGGCGGGGCAGTGTTCCTTTTATGGCTACAGTTTAATCTTGTTAACATTCTAGATTTCACATTTTAAGTATTCATACTCGGTCAGAACTTTTTGTCTTGTATATCTCGGCTCAGTTCGACAACTGTCCTGGTAAGATGTACGTTTTCTACAATCTTCAAGATACTTACCTATAACCTTTGTTACAATGATATCTAGGCTTTTGAAATGAGTTTATAAACGGTTCCGGTGTGTTGAAACATATGGCCGCTAGTAGGCGGGCAGAATCCTCATATCGCTAAACTAAAACCTTGTGAACAATCTAGAAGCTTTATGTTTCGTCCAATGTCCATTAAACTTTTTCAGAAATATCTTTCTTATGAGCCGAGTTCGAAAACGTTTCCCAACATTTGAGAGAGAAAAAACCTGGCCGCCAGGGACACCTGCTCTTGAATAACTTTATGAAACATGTAAAGAACATTTGTTCGACCGCATTTGGAAAGGTTCCTACCCTATGAAACATGGCAGCCATGAGACTGTGGGATTCCTATTAATGCTTTAGCGAGATCAATATAACATTATTGCAATCGCATAGGTGATCCATCTTTCATCAAGCTTTATCGTGACATTTGGATCAATGATATTTAATCCAATAATCAATTGCTTCGAAAAACGAACCCCTCGCGAATAGGTCAATATGCAAAATGGCTATGATAAATTATAGAAGTGACACGGCTTGCATACATTCCTAATGTAATCAGCTCACAATTTTTGTTTAAATCAATGTCAAATGTATTTGCATATAGAAGCACTAGTTAGTTTAAAACATGTGAATTCAAAATCTGAATGCATATAAAACGACTTAATGCACTGATTTGTATATAAATTAAGCCTGTATGATCGAAAATCGTTAAGAACAGTGATGTTGGTTCTTTTTGAGAATGATAACTGTAAACACGATTTAAGCTATAATGTTGCATGGAATGATACTGACGATGATGATGTTGGAGATGATGATGATGGAGAGGAGAAGGATTAGGAGGAGGAGGCGGAGGAGGAGGAGAATGAAAAGGAGGAGGGCGGTGTTGATTATTGATGACGATGATGCTGATATGATTGAGTTACGTTGAAAACAGACCCAACACTCTTCTGCTATTTAAATACTTTAATGTAATATTTTAAATTATTCACGTAATTAAATATTTTTTCCAGGTCAACAAGATAACAAAAACTGGTTAACTTTAATCTCATTTGGCCTTCGTATCTAAATACATGGCATCTCAAGAAATCCGTCTTATCGCTTTCACTTACCTAATTACCCACAGCTTTGAGTCTGCCTGAAAGGGTCAAGCAGAGAATGATCACATCCTCCAACGTTGCTGTACATGGGTAGTGTTAACTTTTCAGTTGTATGTAACTTTTTATTGGCTTTTTAGCTCACCTGATTGCTCAGGTGAGCTTTTAGGATAGGTCTTTGTCTGTCGTCTGTCCGTCGTCCACATTGGTTTGTAAACACTCTAGAGGCAACATTTCTTGTCCGATCTTTATGCAACTTGGTCAGAAGATTTGTCCCAATGATACCTCGATCAAGTTTGAAACTGGGTCATGCTGGGTAAAAAACTAGGTCACTAGGTCAAAAAAAGAAAAACCTTGTAAACACTGTAGCAGTCATATTTCTTGTCCGATCTTCATGAAACTTGGTCAGAAGATTTATCCCAATGATACCTCGATCGAATTCAAAAATGGGTCATGCTGGGTCAAAAACTAGGTCACTAGGTAAAAAATAACAAATTTGTAAACACTGTAGAAGTCACATTTCATGCCCAATCTTCGTGTTACTTTGTTAGAATGTTTGTCTTAATGATATGTTGGTGGAGTTCAAAAGTGGTTCCGGTTCGTTAAAAAACATGGCCGCCAGTGGGCGGGGCAGTTTTCCTTATTTGGCTATAGAGAAACCTTGTAAACACTCTAGAGGCCACATTTCTTTTCCGATCTTCATGAAACTTGGTCAGAAGATTTGTCCCAATGATACCTTGATCGAGTTCGAAATTGGGTCATGCTGGGTCAAAAACTAGGTCACTAGGTAAAAAAAATAAAAACCTTGTAAACATTGTAGAAGTCAAAGTTCATGCCCAATCTTCATGTAACTTTGTCAAAATGTTTGTCTTAATGATATGTTGGTTGAGTTTAAAAGTGGTTCCGGTCCGTTGAAAAACATGGCCGCCAGTGAACGGGGCAGTTTTCTTTATTTGGCTATAGGGAAACCTTGTAAACACTTTAGAGGCCACATTTCTGGTCTGATCTTCATGAAACTTGGTCAGAATATTTGCCCCAATGTTACCTCGATCGAGTTCAAAACTGGGTCATGCTGGGTCAAAAACAAGGTCACTATGTCAAAAAAAACACTTGTAAACACTGTAGAAGTCACATTTCAAGCCTAATCTTCATATAACTTTGTTTGTCTTAATGATATGTTGGCTGAGTTCAAAAGTGGTTCCGGTCCGTTGAAAAACATGGACCAGGTCAAAGCTTGAAAAACCTTGTTTATCTTTAACCACAAAGCACGCAACTTTGATATTTGATATGTGACAAAAATTGTTCAAATCATGCCACTGTGCAAGCTTATTTCACAGGTGAGCGATCTAGGGCCATTTTGGCCCTCTTGTTTAAATTTAGCCACCTGCTCGTCATCTAAAATAAATGGTGCCTTTCGAAGTCAGCTGTATTGTGATTGTTTAAGGCAAGTGTCATTTTCTGTATACTAGTTAAAGCAGATAGCTTTCTTCAATACTGGACTATGTTAAGACAATTTTGCAGAAATGGAATGTTCAATTGAGTGTTTTGGCATCTTACCAGGATTGGATATATTAGACCAATACAAGTCTAGCATTAAGTAGTCTACACACATAATAAAGATCCATGAAGACAAGTTGCCTGTTGACCGCGTGATCTAATGCCTATGAAAAGGAGCAAAAATAACTCTAATCTGGTAATAAAACTTCAATTGTTGAAGAATAAATGTCAAAAGTCTTATTAAATAAGTTATTAAAGTAATTTCAGTGTAACACCTTCTGGTCAGTCTAAACCCCGAAAGCTTTGCATTGACCGTTACAATGCAGTGACAACAGTTTTAGTAGTTTTTCGGTTTACATGATGTTTTTTAGTTTGTTTTTCTTTCCTTTCTTATGAAAGTAATTGAGCAGTTGCCTGAAACAGAACACATACAACTGTCTTTACATATACAGTTTTCTTTAGTTACGGTATTCCTATATTATATTTTGTATTGACAAACACACATATACACACAACGCGCATCTCGCACGCAATAGAAAGGCCTTATACAGATTTAAAATATTGACGTAACAGCTTTAACGTTTAACTGAATATTGTGTCTTACAGCCATGTCTTCCCTGACATGCATTCTATGGATTACCCATGGCGTCGCAAGTACGATCCATTATGTACACAATGTGATAGAGTCAGGACAAAACCAATCAACTTAATGAATTAAATCTCTCGACTTCTAATGGGAAACTAACTGTCGTAAGTGTTCGGCCGATCACTTAGGTCATTTCTCGATAACTCCTGATTGTAAGACCAGCGTCGCAAAAGTCTCCGGTCAACTCCCGAAAGCGTCCGAAAATTGTCCCGAAAGTCCCGATTTTTTTAAAGCGGTATCGAGAGTAAAAATCAGCAATCTATTGCTGGGACTTTTGCATACAAGTATGTACAGAAAGATTTGATTAACCATAATTTGTATACAAATATAAGTTCTATATCTTTTTTCTTTTTTTTTTTTGGAAAACAGGTATCGCATTTACAGGAACGATGTGCAGTCAAGGATATTACTCCAGAGGCCGCCACACGTCGGTAATTAAATTGGCTGCTGACATTGTGTCTACGATGGCTCACGAACTTGGTCATGGGTAAGGACCAAATGACTGTGTCCGGCAATATGTTGTCATGATTAACTCGTGTGTGAGATTTATCATTAACTGTAAGAAGTACAAAATTATGGGACTCTCTTTGATATATTATTTAATTATTAAGCAAAAAGCTTTGCTTCTGTTAATTACGTATTTTATAGAACATGGTTAAATTGTTTTAAATTTAAATAATATCTAAACAACATTAATGGCATAAACGTTTTTCATTGCATGTATTCTTATTTAATACATGTATATGTTTGCTGAAAAAGGATTTCCCCGAAAACATAGAATACAATAACAAGACGCGTGCGTGTTCTTTCAAACCAGCGGGCGTTCATGCGTGAAAGTTAATCGGTTGAAAAAAGTCTGCAAACCTTCATTTTCTGACCGTATTTGTTTATTGGTAGATTTGGCATGATCCACGATGGTGCTAATGCTTGCACGGATGCTACTTATATAATGGCTGTCTCAACTTTGCAAGGCACTGTAGGCAATGCAGCAACATACAGAACGTTTTCGCAGTGCTCATCCAACGAATTGGAGACGCATACTAATCAACTAAGGTACTTAAGCTATTTCAGCAGTTTATCCACCATGTTTTGACATGTATCTAAATACATACACGAATATAAATAAAGCGACATGTTTTGTCTTTTTTAGAAATGGTCTCAATTTGATTTATATTTATTAAAAGGATATATCTTGTATACTTTTCACTTTAGTGGATCTGTGTTTGGTGTACTTTTATGTAGTTATTTGTGATTTTCCCCTAGAAGGTTAGTTATTGTTATGGGGTACGTGTAAGGTTTTACTTGCCTTCAAAGTGGTTAAAAACCGAAATCTTTGCATTAAGTGTTGCGGGGCTGTTACCATATCACTATTTCATCATGTTTATGTCATGTGCACTGCTGTATGTAGTGTCTTATATTGTATAGACCATTCGTCGCTTGCCATTAATACAAAATGAGGACATAGTAATCATCAACATTCTACTGATGTGAGATTGATAAATGTATAGATTGTATTTTAATTAAACATAACACTATTTAAATCCCATGTGAATTCATGTTAAGGCCTGTTCAACAAACAATATTGTTAATTGTACACTTTTTAAGCGCTGATAGTGATTTCCGAACAACTTGCCTGTTGCCTCCGACCACGACTTTCAACACGAATTTCTGCATGGGCTTCACTGGACAGATCAAAACTTTGGATGAGCAGTGTAAACTTTTCTTTGGCGCTAGTAGCAAACGGTGCAAAATGGAGGTGGGTAAGCCGCATAAAATTCAAAAGAAAAAAATCGATCGATCATCAGAAAATTTATTTACCTCAATAACAATACAAGAACAAAAGTAAATAATTAAAAGTTCTTCATCGTGTTTTTTTATAATATTGCATTCTTTTTTGCATCACTTTACTTTTATTAAGTCATGTTTAGTTACAAATTAATCTAACGATGCAAACCACTCGCAAACTAGTTATTGAAGAATTATTAAGGCAATACAATGAATACAATACACGTAATTCACGTTGTTTTTAATGGTGAAATGCAGCCCTGTCCAATTGTGTAATCGTAAAGAAGTGTATGATAACAGTTTACGCGTGTTCAGTTACATCCATATTAATTGTCTATCCTACTCGCTTAACATTATTTTGGTCAAATGAAGTCGTTAATAAGAGATTGCGTATTATCGCTAAATAGCTATGAGGAGTAATTTCAATATGTTCGAACTTTCAGAAATTGCAAAGCGCCACTACCGAAAGACATCTTCAAAATGGTTTTGTTGCTAATTGCGTCATTGGGAACGATAGCAGTTCACCATTCTATTGCACGCAGCCGAATAACGTTCCGTGTGAAGCCATCGCTGAAGTAATGATGGGAACCAACTGTGTCCTGAATGGCGTGCGAGACCCCAATAATGTATTATCAAGCATATTTAAATAAGTTGTTAAAATATGTTTTTGGCATACCTAACCAAACCTGAGAGTATGTAGGACAGGCTTTCTTTCGTTTGTAATGAACGTTCAAGTATTCTTAAACACAAAAAACATCGTTTGAAAGTATTCCTTTTCGAAAAATTAATATTTATTATACAAAAAAGATAGATTAAATAACTCAATAAAATGTTCTACAGAATGGGCTTTTCAGTTTTGGTCAATATCCGGAAGCAAACATTTATCTATGCATTATGAATCTTACTTTTCATTTCGTTCGTACAATGTGTTGTAAATACTTTCTTTCCGCCTGCATGCCTGACATCGTATTAAATTTTATTTTTATTTTACATTTTGATTGCATCATAAATTTATGTGGACTATACACTAACTTTCAATCGAACATTTACTCGATTTTGAAAGTGCAATGTACGCTGCAAAATCAAAATCTAAAATGTAACAGATCTAAAATCTTATTTGTAAAAGTTAACTTTCAAAATGCTATAGGATCATTTTTTCATTCTGAGTGGTATTGCCAATGTAAGGCGTTAATTATAATGTGACTGTTTTAATTTAAACATCCGTTTTTTTTAAAAGCTTCTATTCAATTTTTCAGCGTAAACTATATATATGTTGATAATAATAGCATTCAGTTACTAGTTTGAAATTTGAATTCATGTACGATACCTCTTATGCATTGAACAATATTTCTGCAAAATGAAATTTAAAAACATGAAAAAGAATTTTTAAAAAACTGCAGAAACTGGATACCGTTTCATAACGATTTCATTTACGAGTAAAAACTCGTTCGCCAGTTGCGATACTCGCGTTTACAAAAAGGAATGCATCGTTTTTACGACATCGTATAATATTAGGGTTTATTAAAAGGTCTCCAGTTTGTCCGATGTGCTGTTGTTATTTGCAAAAATGTGGCAAATAGCAAATTTAACTGGATAAATAACATAAACTTGTTAATAATTTTATATATCATAAAACATGTTTGACCACAAATTTATTCACTTAAATATATACTTCCGTTATAAATCTGTATAATGTTAATTGCAATTATTTATATTTAGCAAATGATCCATCGGTGTGAACATTCATGAATACAATATATTGTTCATATATGGTTGTATTGAAGATGACTTTATTTAATGATCGATGTCAACAAAATCAACTACAGTGATTTGTTTATACGTGTAAATATTGATGCGATACCTTAAATGTATACATTGAAAAAATGAATATATCATGCACTATAGTAACTACATATTTCAACACTTGGTGCGATTGTTGAACTTATATAAATATTGTCATATGTGAACTATAACCTGTATCTTACTCGAAGGGACGATTAATGTACTTCAATTTTATTCTTGCTTTAGATATGCTATCAGGGAATGTGCCGAAACGTCTCTTTGTGTGGATTTACAACAGAATCGTCATGTGACTTTGAGAAGGATTTCTGTGGATGGAGACAGGATACTGGTAGTCCGTTTAACTGGGTCCGTCACAAAGGCGTCTCGGATGAAGCCAACAAGACAGGTCCTATTGGTGATAGACACGGCTCATTGACAGGTTAACATTTCTGATCATCATTTAAATTATAATTGATTTATATTTCAGTCAATTGCTATGCAACACACAGTAACATACATATGCAACTAAATATTACCTGCCGTTAATGGTCGGCAAAATTTTATAAACGAACCGTATTAAGCGACCATGATTAAGAGGTCCCAATCGTTGATAATTGTAGAAAAAAATAAACGTCAGAGACATAACCAGAACAGGAATTTTTGTTAAACTCCAGAATTCCTATATTAACGTTAAGTTGCCATATGCCATAATCGATATTTAACTTACAGTGCTGTTAAATGTGGTAACAAATGTAACCTGGTTTTAAACAATCTTGGTTTTTAATTGCGTGGCATACCTATAGATTTTGCTTACTACAAGGCGTGCATTTCGTAGTTTGGCGTGACATTATCAACATTCAATGGATTAAGCAATGTATTCTTGCTCTTTGGTATCTTCTTGTTTCTGTTTTGTTACAATATACACAATTAAAAACGAATTGGAAGTAGTCAATACAATTATTGGATTTTTGTATCTTAAAAAGTATAGTAGTTGTATATTTTAATAAAGTGACGCNATATATATATATGGCTTACGGGTTAATAAGTTGACATGTTGCGATGTAATGATACAAGTAAATCAATATGTTGCTGGCATGAGGATCAATGCCATGCAAAAAAAAAGAGTGCCATTGTCTAAAGTATTAACATGGATAGTCTAGATGAATTACTTCTGTTTATTATTAACAAGTGGCGTGACAATCATAGTATTGCAAGTTCGTCTAAAACTAAGTAATATTATTTGCATGTACAAAGGTAACATTAAGCACCTATTTCATGTTTGTCGGATATATATTATGCTTCTGAGCGTTTTATATAACAATCTTGAATAAACAATACAGATTTATTAATAAGTCTCTTATCAGTCAGCATGCATGCTTGTCTCTCGCTATACGGAATGTTCGTTATGTTTGTTTAACCTTTGACGCACAATTATAAAAAGATAATCTTAAACAAAGTTATAATGGATATACAAATAAGAAATTGTATTCTGTTTTAACCTGATTGTGTCCTTTACATAATAGGCTCAGTCATTCTTCGACCTGTAAGTTTCTAAACCGCCTGGTTTAAATCCTATGCGGAAAGATGCATGTTCTTATTTGAGCAATGTAAGATATAAATTGCTTTAATAGTTGCATAGATACATAATTTTCACATCTACGTTCGTGTTTAATTTGCCGGTTACTCTGAGCTTGAGTTGGGCATATATCCGCTTGCTTGTATGGCACAAGTTAATTGTGTGTCAGAGGGCTGGAAGAAAACGAGGTAACACAACAAAGTAGCAAACAAAACGATGAAATGCAGCTAAATAATCATAGTAGTAAAGCAGCCTAGTAAAGATTTAAAAGATACACTTACATCAGTGCAACCAACAAACATTCCATCAACTAGGATGTGTGTGATTAATGTTGAAAAAATAGGTAAAGTATGTATTGGTCTTTAAATGTGTAAGCATCATATTTAAACAATTTGAACAGTAGAATATTAGAACAATTAGATAAGTGATTGTAACTTTAACATTGTTTTTGTAGGGTTCTATGTCCTTGCCGACGCATCCCAGAACATACGCAAACAGACAAAGCTTCGTTCTCCCAATATCCCAGTTCAGACGGGAAATGACACAATTTGCCTCACCTTTTACTACATGATGTTTGGAAAAGACATGGGAACAACTCGATTGCGCATGCTCTATTTTGGACCTAATCAAAACGCTACGCAAACCATTTGGGAAAAAACAGGATCCCAGAACGCTACGTGGATAAAGCAAAACGTACAAATCAAGGACAGGTTTCTCGGCGGAACAATCAATGTTTGTACTTATGTTCAAATATAAATAACAATTTTGTACTTTTCATTCTTCAAATTGATACATGTTTCTTCATCCCGTGTTTTCCTTTTATATTTGTCCGTATGGTACTGGATCGGAACGCAGCGCTAATGACAAAAAACATATTCATATACTTGACATCATTTTTTATTGTGTACATGAATCGTGGTGAAATAAAAACAAATATAATAATTGTCAACTATGCAGTATTCAGGACGAGGTTACTTGATACTGATGAAAACAAGATATGTGCGATCTATGTTACGAAGATCATTTGATATATGTTTATGTTTCAGTTCGAGTTCACAGCGAAGATAGGCAATGGCTACCTGAGTGACATCGCTCTCGATGACATCAGCATAAAACACGGCACTTGCTGAACTATATTTACAACAGATAATGAATGATCTGTTGTTTTTATTTTTTATTTTATCATATTATATTTTAACTTTGTGTGCGATAATAGGCAATCACTACCTGAGTTGCATCGTTCTCGACGATATCAGTATCAAACAAGGCACTTATGAACAGTATTCACAACAGATAATTATCTGTTTGTTATGTTTTGTTTTATCATTTTATTTCTTGACTTTGTGTTAGTGTATCTTTTTGCCATTGTTCACCTGTCTAAATTGTCGTGCTGCTGTTATATGAAATCAATGTATTTAGTCTGTGTAATTGTTTTATTGGAAGTTTAATATGTTGGAATAGAAAATGGTCTGAGCAAAAGGTATAACAATTATTAACTGTCTCCCTTTTTACGTATAAAAGCTGTTACTATAGTTATATTAGCACATATAAATTAAACAAACAAATTAAATAGATAGCTTTAAATTGTGATTTCTTTACAATGAAAGACTGATGAAAAATTCAGGATTGAGGATATTTCACAATCAAGGGCGATAACAACCCAAGGACAAATGTACAAATCAAAATGCTAGTTACACAACCTTTTCTTAAAAATTGACAATGAAAATGATTAATTTAGAAAACTTAATAAAATTTAACGACACGAGTGTAAATGTCAATTTATCATTCTACCACGGTACGTGACTTGTTTTCACCGTTGGTTATTACCCCGATATACCAACGGTTCATAAGTATGACGTCACTTTGATTGTACTCGCACTGTTTATGAATGAAGTCGACGTCATTTATTTTTGATTGTTGTGGTGACGTCAAGTTTTTCACGAAAAAGTGGAGGAAGTAAGGTTAATATAGTTATCATTTATAACCTTTAAATCGCGGATGAATTATTAATAAAATCGTATAAGAATCAAAATAATCGACGGGTAACCGTTGGTTATTGCGGTAATAACCAACGGTTTGGGGCTCCGATGCTTGTTATTAAACCACTCGGGCTACGCCCACGTGGTTTAATTCCTACGCATCGGAACTCCATACCGTTGGTTATTACCGCAATAACCAACGGTTACCCGTCGATTATTTCTTAACTGACTATTAGAAGTATCCGCCGTTAAATCCTTAATAGCTGGTAGTGTATAGTAAGAAGTAGAAGCAGTATTCACGATCTGGACCGATGTCCAGCTTTTAGAGCAGTATACCTTGAACATAGTCGATCCAACAAATAAATAACCTTCGTGAACCAACATAGGGCTATCTGTTTGTTTATGACGGGGGATTTTCAGTGAATATAATATTTAAAGTTAGTTTTCGAAAACGATATATTACATAGTTATAATGATTGCAATAGAACATGAGTTAGTAAATACAATTTGTTTACCATTAAATTATATACTTATTTTGGTTGTGAATACACATACTCCATGTGTGTACATTGTACGCAACACTCAATATGATAAAGATAGAAAATATCACCAATCGAATGTACGTATTAAATATAAAGTCGTCTCTATCCTGTGTGTCTTATCAATTAATACTATCACTGCTATGGAAATGGGATGATTTGAAGGTTGTTAACAACCCTTTGCCATTATAGAAAATAACGTGAACTGAACATATCAAGGGGTTTACGCAGAGTAAGGTTCAAGCTTACGCTTCATGTTTTGTTGGTTTAATTACAACATTTTATTTCAAACGTAGAATTTACAACAATCACAGTGCATGTGCAAAAATAAAACTAACAGTGAAAATAGCATTGAACCAGAATGTCTAACAACAATACTTGCGGTGCGCCCCTGAAATTGTGGACTCGTGATACTGTTGAAGTATTGTTACGAAAAACAACCAAGACAAAGATTGAAGTTAGTTCCATATGATGAAAACACATTTCCTCGCCGGGATCACTAATATTATAAGGTAAAATAGATAAAGAAGAAAAAGCAACAGCAACTAAATCTGAAAGATTTCCAGAGAAGTTAGCCTACTCGACAGTTAATACAAAGCTAACATGATGTTATGTAAGCACTGTTTAAAACAAAAACATTTACAATATTACAGTTTACAAATTATCTATTAATAAGAAATTATAAATGTTTTATGGTCGCTTTTGGAAGGCTCAATGATTACACATTTATGACAACATTAACCTGTCATACGTGAACCCTATAACCATAAATTATACTCCTTACGTTTTTGTCGTACATTTGCATTCAATTTTTTCATGCACGTTATGCACCAGCTCAATTAACGCATAACTGTATATTGAGTCGAATTATGCTGCAATTGATTTAAATCGCATCCAGAACGGAACATATTGCAGCCAGCTGTTTTGGTATGGAGATATCTATCATAGGCTTCCAATGCACAGCCGAATTCTGCATTCACAGCCAACTTTATATTCGATGCATTTCGAGAATGAAAAGGTGACAATATAGAAATAAAACCGAAACATCAGTTAATAAATCTTCATCGAAACTGTTATAGTTAACAATATATACGTTTAGTGAAAAATGTGCCAATATCAGACTTCATATAAATGAAAAATTTGCTGCGTCTTGGATTACAACTAAAAGTGCATGTAAAAATGGCTTTGTAGTATGATGTATAAATAAAACGGGTTAAATGTAGAAACATAAATGCCTTTAATGAAAACAATGAAAAGAAAGTCCATACGTTACTAAACATCAAATTTTGTATATTAATATTTTAAAATACTTAATATTTGAACTCAGGGCACACGTTTATCTGAATGGTCCACCCCATAGTCCTTATTCATGCTAAACAAACATATTGTGTGATAAATACATACAATGCTCTTATAGAAACTGTTTAAGATCCAAATTCAATCTTGACATAAGCTCTAAATGCACCCATTGTTCGTGTGATTGCCACGAGACCCTGTTCTTAACTAACCAACGCCAATACAAGCCAACTGCTCTACGCATGAATACACTTTAAACAAAGTGTGCTCTCTACGTCTGGTTATGTGATTGAATACTCGACAAACTGGTATTGATAATATACCGGAAGTTAAGAGTTACTCGTAAACAGCTGAACTGTGTTTGAAATTGTTTAAACGAGAAAGGGAACAATCTGCTTTCATCGACAACATATCTAAAATGTGATCTGCTGACATATGATTTGACCTCAATTGACTTTAATTCGAAATTGGCTTAGATTGTGTAACAGTAATGCCAATATTGCATCATTGAGGCATAGTTCATAGTGTTACGAGGTTTTTCTTGGGATTTAATCTGGTTATCAGTTCTTTGACCCGCTTGGCCCAAATTCAAGATTACCCTGTGTATTTTCAATCCGATTAACATTTCGATCAAATAACATCCAGAGTGAGTCATAAATGTTTCTTCTTGAGTGGTAACGATTTTTCCTATGTTTCGACATTGTTTAAAACACCACTTGACTGTAAGTAAATCTTGCCTTAGATGGTTTAAATATCAACAGTATTACCAAGTTTAATCCAGATTGCCCCTAAATTTAACCAGCTTCCTGTGCATGTCGCAATACAAATGGACGCCGGACATAGAGTGACCACGATAGCTAAACTGAGCACTTTACACGCACCTGTGTATAAGATACTTAGTTTCCGGACATGTAGAGTTACCTTTATGTAAATGAATAAGGAAACTTGAGAAACATTATCAAGGTAGAAAATAGTGTTTTATAACTGCTTATCGTTAAAGAGAAGTTACCAATCACCTTTACACTACAAGGCAAAACATATAACAATATATAAAACACAGAACTTATTAAAGACACATGGGAGTTTAATGACACAGTATTTGTTGTAAGAATATTTGAGTTATTAAATTTGATAGACAGTGATATAATAGCATTATTATTATTTTCATAATTGTATTGTTATTGATTAAAACATGTTAATTATCATAAATATTAACCTTTAAATTGATCACTCAATTTATATCTCAAACATGTGTACTGAACCTCTTGCAATCAATGTAAGTACACATATTGCTAGTAATCTGGTTGCCATTTGGTGCTGAAAAACAAATAACTTAGAATAATAAAAACAAATGTATATTGATGCTGCTTTAGTTTTCTATTGGGACAAAAACATTCGTTTTTATCAACAAATGTGGCATACTTTTGAAATATTAAGGAATCAATTTATTTCTTATAATTGAACAATTTTCTTAAACCATAATAGCATGCACATACTTCAAACGTCAAAATAATAGTCCAAGCTAATGTTTTTCTCAAGTCCACAGTTCATAAAACTTTGATTACATCCAAGAACCAACATATATAAAAGACTGTTACGAGCTTTATTTACCTGGTTTACATGCACTATTCTCTAGTGAATCAGGCTGTCACTAGATTGACATGTTATTCAATATCATTATCCTGTCAATCAAATAAGAGTCAGACTTGAGTTGTACATGTATTTTAAACAGAAACATATAAAGTTGTGTGTGTTTAACAAGTGAAGATATACAATCTACATTTGTTGTATGAGATGACTTCTATAGACAAGTCTCGTTTAAGTACATCGCGTGGCAAATTATAAGTTTGCTGCATGCTTCAACTACGTTATTGTCGCACTAATTTAACGTTTTAAGACACGTTTAGGTATATATTTGTAACCTTTTCTCGTTAATGACATATCCACTAAAGATGATAAAAGATATGTAAACAAATCTTGATTAACGTTTATGAAGCACTTAAAGCGGGACTGTACGATTTTTACATGTGTTAAATTTTAATATATTGATTAAATTATGTTACGATGACTCAAAATAGGCAAATTTTATTGGGAGGCGGAAAACTACAACGGGCGAGGCCTGGTATAGGGGAAATAACCCTGGGTTAGGGTTAGGGTAAGGGTTAGGGTAAGGGGTCGGGTTAGGGTTAGGGTTGGGTTTAGGCTAACCCAAACCCTAACCCTACCCCTAAAACTAACCCTAACCCTAACCCTCTAACCCCCCCTTGCGCAATACCATACCATGCCTCGCCCGTTGTAGTTTTCCGCCTCCCATAAAAATTATACTTTGAAGACGAATTTCATAAAATGCAGCAAAGACAAGTTAGCGCTGGTTTAAGCCGATGCCGACACTTTTACTCGTATTTGTAAGGAAACAAACTTGTGTCTTTGTGTCGTATGAACGAATCTGCACTAAAACTAAATTTAGATTCACATTGTACATGTATTATATATATGCTGGCGAATTCGGCTGGAAGCCAATTTCAATTTTAGATTTAAATATCTGGCTTATTTCGCATTTTTCGACACATGTTCTTCTTAACTTTTATTTTAATTTATATTGAAATATATGAATACTAATTTTTAATACATTTTATAAAAATTCATAAATATTTGACAAAATCGTACAGTCCCGCTTTAATTGTCGATTTGAGTCAGACAAAAAGGTCGTTGGAATAATACTCGTTTTGCAAAACTAAATAAATACATATACATATCCAGTTGTGCTATTACTTGCAAATGACATATTCATATAGATTATTGTTGTCGAGAGAACACTCGTATTTGGGTTGTCAAGTGCCACTCATGGATAAGTTATATTATATTTCAAGAGTGAAATGTGTTTATGGTCTATGTATCGTAATGGGTTTCCTTGTAACTTTGTTGAAAGAAATAACTTATATAATAAGAAAAGAAGCATTCACGGGATCTTTTTCGGGGGATGGAAAAAACAGTTTCCAAATGCAAAACCTTTTAGCTTACCTGAGCACAATGTGCTAATATTGGGCTTTTGTGATACTCTTTTGTCTTTCGCCGTCCGTCTTTTGTCCTGCGTCGTCAACATTTACCTTGTGGGTCGTATTTATTGCATAATCATCATGAAACTCGGTCAGAATATTTACCCTAATGATATTTCGGCCGAGTTTAAAACAGAATCACGTTGGGTCAAAAACAAGGTTTGTGGTATACGATAGTCGAACGTACAAAGCTTTCTAGGCAAGTATGACTGGATTTCTAATACAACATTTAATGTAAATAACAAACATTAGGATGAAAATAATTGTTGCGCACAAAAATCGAATCCAAATGTCCAAGGTTCGGGACACGTTTTAATGCCCATAGAACATTTTTCCCAACTTTACACTTCGTCTGGAGAATAACTTCGTCCAGCATTGATGGGTTCGATATAACTTTGTAGTAATGATAATTACAATAGGCCATCGAGGCGCGTGTATGACCCAAACACATATGTCTAAGGTCAATGTCAAACGTTAATTGCCCTTTACACATTGTCCACAATAAATGAATGTTTAATATTGCTTGGCATCAGTATCATAGTTGTGACACTAAGTGTCAAGCGCACAAACCAAGTCACTTTGTCCTTTTCAAGTTCGAAGTCCATGGTCATATATATATAAAATATTAACTGAGAAAACATTTTCCAAGCATTACGTTGCCCTGCATGGTGGAATGTTAAATATTTTAACTTTGAAGAAGTGAAAGCTTTTTGCTATGACATATTTACATCCAAGAGATTGATCTCTAGGGTCGAGGACAAGGTAACAGTTCAAGATGAAAGGTCAACACATGTTTTTCTCCATTTCTCCAGCAGGGATGGATTTTCAAATAACTGTTAGGAAGTGACAGGTATTGTGAGACAGCGCACCAGATCTTTATGTAGCGTATTAAGGTAATATGTAAAATATAAGAAACTTAATTATAACAATATGTGTTTATCATAACTGTTCCTGAATGGTTTGATTTTTAAACACTTTAGCAGAAGTGACAGACAATGTTTTATGGCGTGTTTTTTCCACGAGACCCGCCCTCCGATACAGGTAGATGGTAAGTATGGCTCAGAAGTAAGACTTGCAACCAGTAAAGCTTAACATTTAAGGATCATTATACAAATGTGTCTTTTTGCCAGACGAGATTACATTTATATGCAATCAGGGATGTGTGTCAGTTGGCAGTAGTAGGTATTAGCTTTTGGCAATTTTAAACATATGCCTTATAATTGTAGCACGTAGTAATTAACAAATTAAACAGCAAATTGTGCGGTTTATAGAGACAAAGGCATTGATAAGTTAATCGGGTATGCCTTAACTCATAATATGTTTTACGAAAATAGTAATGATACTTAAGTATTTTAGACCCTTGTTCTGATTTATCCAAGCCTCTCTTGAGTAACTGATAATTTAAGTTTGTTTGGTTACACAAATTTGTCGTGTTCTGAGAAAACTGAGCAAAATGCTTGTGCGTAAAGTGTCATACCAGATTAGCCTGTGCAGTCCGCACAGGCTAATCCGGGACGACACTTTCCGCCTTAACTGGATTTTCGCTCAGAAGAGACATCATGTAAACGAAAAATTCCATAAAAGCGTAAATTGTCGTCCCTGATTAGCCTGTGCGGACTGCACAGGCTTATCTGGGATGACAATTTACGCACAAGCATTTTGCCAAGTTTTCTCAGAACACGCCACAAATATCAGTCATGAGAAGTGATTGTTGTGCTGTTGAAAAATGTCAAGAGGGTGAATGGTTAGGCAGGTTTTGTTCCTTGTGATACGCTAGATCATATTTTATTGTTCAGATTTCGTGTTAAGATCGCCATCGCGTGAAGCGCATCATGAACTTCCTGATTGTGTCTTCGTTAAATCATTATCAACATACATAACTTCTATGTTCTTGTATTTGGTATAATATTACTGAAGTAAATCTAAGCTTCCTAGTTGAGTGTTTTTTTCACTGCGATCAGAGTAGCACATCACGTTAATCATTTGGGAGAGATGCATAGAAAAGTACAAACTGGAACAGAATAGTATTTCAATTAAGTAGTTTAACACATTAAACACATAGTAACATGCGCTAAATTTAATAACACAAACATTAATTTGTACAGTGAAATAAAATATAAGCAAATAATTAGCAGATATATAACAATAAGTGGGAGATATATTAGATTCAGTTTCTTGTATAGCAATGGAGAGTTGATAACACTGCTTCTTATTTTAAACGTTTGAAATAAGAAGCAGTGTTATCATCTCTCCAGTGCTATAAAGGCAACTGAATATAATGAAATGGCACTCATCTGATAGTTCGTTGTGGCTGCGGAACTATATGACTTTCGTGATCAATCTAAAGTTTGTGTAAGGACAGGTTGGTCTTGGCCAGAGCGTGGATGAGTAAACTGTTATCCAGAGTCTCTAATTACCCCCAGAAACCAAAATGTTTCTTTAAAGCGTTTCAGACGTGTTGTAAAACATTATAAGAAATAACTTGAAGTAAATGACAGAGTCTCGAAAATGCCCACAGGTCGCTAAAACGTTGTTCTCTGTAAAAGTTTTCTGACAATTGATATCCACATTCGTTGAGCGAATAAATGTATGAACAATTTACGTTATTATCACCGCTATTATAACGTTTAAGGTATTTGCGATGTACTGTATATATTTTCTATATGCGAAAAACCCCATATATGGTATTTGGGCAGTAAAGAAGTACTGAGAAAAACATTAAAGCCAAAAAGTTTGAATGCCATTGTAGAAATAACTGTCAGCTGCTTGTTGTAGTAGACGATTTTCAATAACGCTGGTGTTTTTTTTTAAATATTTATATTATTTTTAGTGTTTGATGATATTGCTCTTCTCATAATTACCAAAATAAAGGAATGTGATAATATCATTTATTAAACAGTCAATGTGTTTTTTCTGCTTTAATATGAAACATATTGCTAGAATGTTGTAACAGAAGCATGAATAGTTAGCTTTTTTATCGCTATAATCAAGGTCTTATGCATTTGCTTTCAAATACAGTAAACTAAACAATGTTTCATTAATGTTCCTTGTCCGGACGATTTTGTGTAGAGGTTGTTGATGGCTGTGTATCCATATGCTGTGCTCGGATACACTTTCAAGTACAGGACCTTTTTACATTAAATTTACATTCCGACGATAACTACTTACTTTAACCTTCTAGACTAAGTTGCTCAAAATGTTACATGTTTTGCAAAATTAGCCATGGTTTACTGTATAAACTCTGCTTTGAAGACAAACAGCTGTAAAACGGTTTACTTCTTTTTACGGATTTTGGAAAGTGATAAATTTGACACGGATTGTTAAAATACTTTGACACAGATTTTAACGTCTGGTTTAATTTTTTAACATGTCAACTGTCTGAGAAGATTAGTCTCCCTTAACAAATAGTGGTGATGATTGTGTATCTGATTAATGCATATTGGTAAAGTTACCTCCATTCCATTGATATTTGAGCGGGTTTTTTTTTCAATAAATATCGAGTGTTTATTAAAACGTCAAGTGTTCACTAGTTAAGAACATGGCAAAAGAGAAGTTATTAATAATGATTTTTATGGACATGCACATATTGTCCGGTCTTTTCGCACCAATCCATTTTAAGGAGTTAATTTCCTTTTATTAATGATATGACAGTTTCTAACGAGTGTTTCATTTTCACGCGAGATCTCAGGAACTACCCATAATGATCCAAAATATAAAAGACTGTATATGCAGTATCAATAAATGGTGGACATGCGCATATGTTCATGTCATTCCGCCCCAATGATTTACATGGCATTATTGCCCTTTGAGTAACAATTCATTTCCGCGTTAGATCTCAGACGCTTATGATCCTTTTTTGATAAAACTCTATATATTGGCCACCTGATAGAGTGAATATGTGCATATTGTCTGGGGGTTTTTCAGCTCAAATGATTTTTCAGGAAAGGCGATGTGATTTTTTTTATTTTGGGCAAATTAGCCTCGAAGACAACAGTGCCGCCAGGTGCAATAAAAAAAAGGTTACAAAGATGTTTTGTTCTGATTTTTGCTATGCTATGACTATGCACATTTAAATAAAATCAATAATAATAAAATAAGAATCAAAAGCCAGAAACGTACTGAGTATCCACGTCATGCTTACAATACGATAACACTAACCTCAACAACCTTACACTTGTTAAACTAATGCTTCCAACACAAAGTAACCAACATAGGCACATTTCTATGTAAAAAATAGTTTAAAGAAAATCTTAGGTTAATGGCAAACAGTCATCGCTATCAAACAAATTTGTTGAAAATTAGCGCATGCAAATGACATAACGTGTGCATATATCGAATCGATTACGTATGTTAAACAAGTTTCCTGTATTCTTCTCTTTCTCATTATTACAATTGATTGATAATTTGATTAAAAACAGTCCATGTATTATAATTGCTGCATCAAACGCCAGAAACATACTGATTAACCACATTGTGCTTAGCATGAGTTCCCCACACTTAATATACAAAACAACCAATAAACAAATACATATGTGTATTGTAAGAAACCTTTCGTTTTATTGACATTTGTGTTGCTTGAGTTATTTTACTCAGCACACTTATGGAAACAAACTATTGAGAAATGGCAAACACATATATATTAAAATGTTAAACACTTAATTTTCCGTAGATATCTTATAGCTTTTCAGAAAGCGGAGTTGCTTCTTCGAGTGTCGGAACCAAGAGTTATTGACAACTGTTACCAACAAATCCCTTACTATAGTAACGCCCAAAGCTGTTCAGCCAATCACAATCCTCGTTCTAGTAACGCCCACAGCTGTTCAGCTAATCACAATACTCAGTATAGTAACGCTCACAGCTGTTCAGCATATCACAATCTTCGGTCCAGAAATGCTCACAGCTGTTCAGCCAATCACAATCCTCGGTCTAGTAACGCCCACAGCTGTTCAGCCAATCACAATCATCGGTCAAGTAACGCCCGAAGCTGTTCAGCAATTCATAATCGTCGGTCACGTTACCCGCCACATCTGTTCAGCCAATCACAATTCTCGGTCAAGTAACGCCCACAGCTGTTCAACCAAGCACAATCCTCGGTCAAGTAACGCCCACATCTGTTCAGTCAATCACAATCCTCTGTCCAGTAACGCCCACAGCTGTTGTCTCTTTAATACTGCATGTGTTGAAAGCATTGGGACATCAGGCACAAGTCATCTGCAAAGTCGAGGTCCTCCAATGTCTTTGTCAGGGTCCACTGGATTCCGGTCTTACCTGTTTAAGTTGTCTCCCGCATGACCCAATCCACCACAAGCAGGAAGATCATCGGTGACAGCATGCACCCTTGGCGGACTCCTGTAGTCACCTCAAAATTCTCGGTCAATTTGCTATTGTGGATAGTTCATAAAACCGTAGTGTAAATGAAACATGGATAAGATCGGGAGAGAAAAACGATCAGTGATCTCCCCTGTTTGTTTAAACAAACTTAAAAATCCCCATTACAGCAGGAAATCTTCAATTTTATCAAATTTTAAGCGCATGCACAATGACCAGAATGATTTTGTTGGTTGTCGATACCGACTTCGTAGGTAGCGATGACCTTTTCCAGATTCGGGCGCACGTTCCGACGTAGATAGACATCCAGTATGGCTGCCAATCACGCTTTATAGTGGTTCTGCTTCTTTCCGGACAGGAGAACGTAGACAGTGGAACCGTACGATCCACTGGCAGAACAATTGGGCGAACTGAGCCAAGGACGTTGAATGCGTATCATCCATGAACCAGACAACTAATTAATTAAAACCACATTGGTAAGTTCATTTCTCGTTCGGTTAACAAGTTAGGTAGATTGAAATGTCGGTTATTTATAGGTGATAACCATTGATCGGCGTATACTATGTTGTTAAGTTTTGCCTCTTACTGTAGAAACCAATGTTTGGGCTTTCAAAATAACCTAGAAACAATTGTCCTGGTTGTAAAAACAACGTCGGAACGAATGTCCGGGTTGACAAAACAACGTAGGAACGAATGTCCGGGTTGTCAAAACAACGTATGAACGAATGTCCGCCTATGTCAAAATTAGCGTGGGAAACCCCTGTCCGTGTGAACCAATATCCGGATACCTTTAGTCCGAGATAGTTGGCCCTGAGATCCATCTATTTGCATTGACGTTTTTTTTTTGATTAACCAAGCAATAAGCACGAGTTTCCATTAATATTTCCATTGTTTCGTTAAGGTTAAAGTGCACACATATAAATGAATTTAACAACTGATCACGAACTATGGTTAACACGTTTCAGCATCTAGACTGCATTCTTACATTTGAACTAATCGTAAAAATAACAATACATCACTATATCGTGCGAAATAATTTCGAAACCCACAGAAGCCTCTTATATCTTGGTTGTTATATGTGAAAGTACGGGACTCAGGTATACAACGTGCATAGTGCCAACGGAGAGCGCGCTCCATTGAATTTCCCGAAAATGCTCACAACGCCTTAGACACCATACCAATGGACCATAAAGATGTCGAGTATATCACATTATCGCTTTTGCGTACAAAGAAAAAAAAATATAAGAAAAACTCATTTCACACACACATCTTGTGTATACATGAAACACTTTGCAGTTGTATGTTATACGTTTGGATTGCGAACTAGTTTAACAACCTTGTGATTGAGATGTGTGTCGGTAAAACAGTTTTTACATCATCGAAAGGTTAAACACATACAAGGATACGATTTTTTGCGGACAAAAATATAAAGACAGAACAGAAATGTGTACACAATTTATTTTGAAACATGATAATGATGATCACAGATCGTTAACTAAAACATTGATGACGTCACAGAACAAAGGGGGAGAGAGTCACGTGCTATTGGAGTCGCAGCTGGAAATGCAGGCCAGGAGCGGCCTTGTACCGGAACTGCCCCGACCACGTCTGCTGTTCGGTATCCGTGAAGTTACCCTTCCCCTCGAGTCTGAAAGAACGTAATCAATCAATTGTGTCATGCATAGATCTATTTTTCCCATTCATTAACAATACATCTCAAAAGAGAGACAATTAACATATTTACGTTAAAACGAGCAATAATGAAAATATAAATTCTCTCCATTTCTAAACATGGGAAAACAACTGACATGGAACAAGAAAATCAAAACGGAAACATCAAAGTAACAATTCACTTGCTTCTCATAAAATCCGCTCGTCCACATTATACATTTAACCCGCAACAAGAACCATCAGCTATTATGAAAGAGAAAATCCCAAATGACAACTCACTTGTTTTCAAAAAAATCCCCTTCATAAGACGAACCATTAGGCCAAGTGTACACTCCCCGGCCGTGGAACTGGTTATTCACGAACTCGCCGGCATAGAATGCGCCGCTGTGGTGGGTCAGCTTGCCGACGCCGTTCATCTTGTCGTCGGCCCATTCGCCGTCATAGACGCTGCCTTCGGTGGTCGAGTGGACGCCGCGGCCGCTGCGGATAATGCTACCATCTGCCTGGATATACTCGCCCTCTGTTGGCAAAATTTGGAGAAACTGTTTATTAAAAAAATAGCCGTGCTCTAGGAAAACGTGGCTTAATGCAGGTGCGTAAAGTTTTGCCCCAGATTAGCATATGTAGTCCCTAAACGCAAATCAGGGACGACAATTTCCGCTTTTATGGTATTTTTCGTTTAAAGGACGTCTCTTCTTAGGGCAAATACAGTTCTGGCGGAAAGTGTTGTCTCTGTTAAGCCTGTGCGTACTGCACAGGCTGATCTGGGAGGATAATTTACGCACATGCATTAACCCCCGTTTTCTCAAAGCCCAGCTCAAATGTTAAGTAAACGTTGTAAAGCTTCCCAAAACCTGACGCTGATCTTTATGTATAAATATAATAAGAATCATTACGATAAAAACACATTAATTTCGAGAGTGTAATTCCCAACAAACATGCCCATATCGGCCCGATATTGGCTAGATGATGGCATATCGGCAGAGGTTTACCGATGTTGGGCCGACATCGGACCGACATTTATGTAAAACAAAAATTATTTTGTTAAGAGATAAGACCCATTTTGCAATGTTTTATTTTAGTGAATCCATCTGGTTTAATAACGTTTGAATATGTAGCATATTATTAAATTGATATTTATAGGACAATGTCGGCCCGATGTCGGCCCGTTGTTATACAAATACTTATAACTCGACAGTTTAAAGTATGATATCGGCCCAACATAGGCCCGATATCATAGTCAACGGTTATATTCAAATGGGGACCAGTTAATGTTGGAAGTACCCCAAAAAAGTATGTAAACCATCTAAATGTTTATAACACAATATTATAAAATACCTTTCATTTAATAAATATAGTTTTCATAATATTATTTCATTAAATATGCGTTTGAAATATTTAACATTTAAAATATATTCAGTCCCTGTATGATCATAAAAATAAGCGGGACAAAGCTGCAATATTGAATTATTTCGAAAATATCAAGGTAAAAACACTCTACCCTTAACCTGTTTATCTATTGAGTTAGGAATCAATTTTAATTGTTTATCCACAAGATTTGACAATTTTGGTTTAATGCTGTTTTTCTGAAATTGTTAGCTGTCATTAAATGCCACATGTTTTCGCGACTGTTTGTCTATTTTCATTGCATGTCAAATGAGGTCGCCAAGCAGTAAAACTGGCATGGAAAGAAACGAAAGGCAGCATTTGGAAAACTTCGATTGGCTGTTGCTGTGCAGAGTAAGTTGTCATAGTATGTGTAAAAAGACTGGTCACAGTTCAAAATATTTATGTTTACAAAATTACATCCGGCTTTTTTCCTTTTTTTCAGAAATAGTCTTCATTGTAATGTAAAAATTGTAAAGTTAAACTGCCCAGTATCGTTAATTCTTGCAACCCTGTTTGAACATAAAATGAATATCCTAATAATATGAGCCTACTTGCATAACCATTTTCAGAAGCTGTCATGCGTTCCTTGAAATGAACAGCTGCAGAAGTTGAAATTGAGTACAGAGAATGGTTTCAAACAGCCTCAGATCGTGACGGTGGCAGAAAAGCAAGGGCGGACAAGAAACGACGTTACGTGATGATGCGTCGCAATTTATTATTACTCGTGTGTTTAAACTGTGAATTAAGTCTTCTACTGAATTATGTATGTGTTATCAATATATTCTTGTTATAATCATTTTAATTGTTCATTTGTTTTAGGAAAATCAGTTGGTTTTTCATTTAACAGTTTGTTTAAATATGTTAATTGTTTAGTTTCTGTACCAGTAGAATTATATAGACTGTTTAAATAATTTGTTTTACATTTGTTGTTATTCATTGTATATATTAATACGTTTTACACTATAAGAATAAGAATGTTATTTTACATTTTCAGTTAAGTCAGAAGTAGTGTTAACAAATACTTTGTTCAAGTTATTGGTTGTTGGTTATTTTATTAATTGCCATGGTATATAGACCAGTTTTGATAATATGGGTGATATGTGCCATTTAAACATGTATGATTGATAATTTTCCATGTATACATAATGCATGTTGGATACGTTCGTTTTTTCATAATTCTCTCCTTTATTTACATTTGCTGAATATTCTATTACCAAAATACAATACTCATGTCATTTTGTCATTTAACATTTTGTTTAAATATGTTACGTTTTCAGTTTCTGTACCAGTAGAATTATAGTCTGTTTAAATAATTACTTTTACATTTGTTGTTAGTCAATGTATATATTAATTAATTTTACACCATTAGTATCAAAATGTTGGAATGAGTTATTAATCAGTATATTATTTTCAGTTTCAAGACAGTAGTATAATTAACAAATACTTTGTTCCAGTTTGGTTGAAAAGAATGTAAAAATAAAATGTGGTTTGAAGAAAATGTTCTTTCATTTATTTAAGAAACTGTTTTAATGGTAGGCCCTTAACACTACCAACAACAATTTAAAACAATTGAGGCTAGACAGGGACTGGGGAATGGTTGAAGTAAGTCGGCACCATGCTGGCACAAGAAAGTATCGCCGATATCGGGCAGATATACTACCGATCACGGGCCGATATGCATACCGATGTCGGGCCGATATACATTCCGATGTCGGGCCGACATCGAGCCGTGTTGCACTCCCGTTCTCGGGCCGATGTAGATACCGATGTCGGGCCGATATTGAAATATATATCGGGCCGATATCGGACCGATTTGAAATGTTTGCTGGGTTTATGCTTACAGATTTTACGCAAATCCCTGGGAAAACTAGGCTCAATGCATGTGGATAAAGTGTCCTCCCAGATAAGCATATGCAAACTGCACAGGCTAATCTGGGCCGACACTTTACGCACATGCATTTAGCCCGGTTTTGTCAGAGCGCAGCCCAAATGCAAAGTAAAGGTTGTCAAGCTCTCCAAGACCCAACACTGTCCTTCATGTATGAATATATTTAAAATTAAGATAAGTCCGCACAGGCTAATCAGGAAAAACACTTGTCGCTTTCTTAGTACTTTTCGTTTAAAGGAAGTCTCTTCTTAGCGCAAATCCAGTTTAGGCAGAAAGTGTCGTCCCTGATTAGCCAGAAGTGCGAACTGCAAAGGCTAATCTGGGCCAACACTTTACGCATATGCATTAAGCCCTGTTTTCTCGGAGCGTGGCTCAAATGCAAATTAAACGTCTTCAAGCTCCCCAAGATCTGACCGTGACCTTGAAGTATGAATTAAAAAGACCCGTTATGAGGAAAACATGTGATAAGTTATGTTGCATGAATCAGGTTAAATAGATAAATGTATATCAAACTTACAGCCATGTTGCCATTCAATGAGTGTCATTTATGCTTAGAGAGTTCACAAGAATCTCGTTGAAAACTAGACTTAATGTATGTGGGTTCAGTGCTGTCCCTGAATAGCCAGTGCGGTCCGCACAAAAGGAAGTCTCTCCTAAATGAAAATCGATTCTATGTGGAAAGTATCCTCCCTAAGTAGCCTGTGCGGATTGCAAAGGCTAATCTGGGACAACAATTAATGCTCATGCATTATGCCCAGTTTTCTCAGAACCAGACTCATATGAATTCACTTACCATATCTGTCTCTATTGGGGAACACAAACACCCCGCTCAGTATCACAGGGCCAGTGTCCTCCACCTTCTTGCCTTTCTTTTCTGAAAGCAACAATAGGCATGCCAATTACACTGTTTATTTGAGGCTCATTCTGTGAAATCTGGGCTTAATGCATGTGCATAAAGTGCTGTCCTAGATTAGCCTTTCCGCCTACACTTGATTTTCGTTTAAAAGAGACCTCTTTAAATTTAAAACAACGAATTTCATTAAAGTGGAAAGTGTCATCACAGATTTGCCTGTGCTGACTACGCAGGCTAATCTGAGACAGCACTTTATGCATATGCATTAAGCCCAGCTTCCCAGAACTAGGCTTATTCCATCTCCAAACAGGAAAAGAGATGTTATTCAACTATTTGTTGTGTCTACAAAGAAAAATATGTAACGCTTGAAAACATTGCCATGGCACTCGTGAACTATATTTGCCTAAATTATGGGCTTGGATTTTCTATTTGTTTGCCTTTCGGTGTGTTCATGCACGTTTTGCCAAGTTTAACGAGACCATAACAATATACTGAGTGAGGTAAGCTTCAATCAAAAATCAATTCTTTGGCTTACAGTACAGAAAATAATGTATTAGGTGAAACAATTTTATAATATATTCATGCATCAAGGTCAGTGCCAGGTTAATATTGGCGACCTATATAGGATTACACTATTTAATCGATAACAAAACATTGGCAAATAGAAAAATGGTTAAACTTTTCAGTGCGCGACCGTCTCTATTCCCCAGAGCAGCAATTAAATGTAATAATGTATTGAATTTTTAATTAAATGAGCCTTGTTTTGGGGAAAATGGGCTTAATGCATGTGCCTAAAGTGTTGTCCCACATAAGCCTGTGCAGTCTGCTAATCAAGGATGACACTTTCTGCCTTAACTGGATTTTTGCTAAGAAGGGACTTCCTTTGAACGAAAAATACCACTAAAGCAGAAGTATCATCACTGATTAACCGGACTGCACAGGATTATCTGGGAGGCCACTTCAGCCAAATGCATTAAGTCCCGTTTTCCCAGAATGCGGATCTAATTATGTGTGATGTTACACTGCATGTTGGATAGGCCACTGCAAAAATAGTTTGCTGCTACGAGAAAGTCTGCTCTAAAAGACTTTAGTCTGGATAAAATTTAAGTACATTTAATAAATATGATTAATATAAAGCCGCCACAAAATGATATGTGTTAAAATTACAGAAAATAATTAAATAGATTATCTGCTGTAAAAACAGATCATCAGAAGAATGCAATCACTATTTGAACTCATCTGACAAATATATGTACAAATCTTTCATATGTTAAGTCTCTATCAGTTCATATTCTAGTTAGAATTCATACATCAAAGAGGGAGACGCGGGTCATGCAAAGATGCAAAGCAATAATATACACACAATATTGTAGTGTCATCAGGTATGATGGTAGCAAAGTGATACAAAAAAAGTTAATTAAACAAATGTAATGCATTACATGTTTTAAAAAGCAAAACAAACAAATGAAAGGTTGATTGATTTAAAACAATAACTGGTTAATAATTATTATAAATAGAATCCCATCTTGCAGTTTGCAACATTGAAGTTGACACCAGACCAAATATTACGAAAATAGGATCAATTATTCAATGATTATACAATCTTATTATTACATATTGTTTCACATGCACAAATCTAAATATCAATTTAATTGATTTTATGATTTTTAATGCCATATATTAGTAACATGTAAATATATATTTGATAAGAATTCTTTAAAACAAAAATAATCTATACTCAATGGTTATGAAAAAAAATACTACATCAAAATGCACCTGGAAAACAATCTTATCTCTTAATATTTTGTTCAGTTATCAAGTAGAAGAACATATGATTGTATCCTTTTGCTGAATAAGTGATTTCTTTATAAGTTATTCAAAATGTAGAAAAAATCAAATAATTTAAAATAAAATAAAAGCAATGGAGAAAGGAAATTTGACTGCCACATTTTATGGGACAGAATTAATGATTATAAAAGCTAGTCTATTATTTTTAAGTTTTTATATTGATTTGGGAAAAGTGAAACCCAATTATATCATTAAATTGAACCCAGAATACTATACTTATATCAAGTATAGTGACCCAAAGTATTCAAATTACAGTTAAAAGCTGGTTAAGGATACACAGCATGCATGCAAACACTGCATACAACAAGCATCAAAATTATGAGATGTAAGTAACATGCAATGGTATATAAAAAATGGGTATCAAATAAAGTATATATTATATATATATAAATTTATAAAGGCAACACAATTTATATCATTATAAGTGTATAATTTATAAAGAATTATATACATGTATTATGTTATTGAATATATTGATTGGTATTGCTATACACGCTGATTATGGTGCTTTAATTAAGCCTTATTATGAAGTATATTGTAACATGAACATTTATGTAAAATGATTGGTTGCAATGAAAAAGGATTGATCAAGAAAATAGGAATGTTAATCATAAACATAAGCTATGTGTACATTTTAGTGATGTTTATCGAAATACTAGATTTATAACTTTGTATTGCCTTAAAAGTTTGAGGGACAATACCAATAAATAGAGTCTTAAAGGGTTCATTTCTCTCAAAGAAATTAAATATTGATATAAATAATTATGAATAATAACTGTTACAGTTAAATGTGTTATTAAGGCATAACACTTCAACATAGTAAAATAAAATTCTATGTACAAATATTAAAATTTGACATCAAAATTTTATTTGGTATAGTCATTGATTGTATATATTTTTTTATAATGATTGGTTCAGTCTTTTCTAGGCATGACTTCTAAGTCCTGATTGACTTTTTAATTGATAACTACATGTTTATATTTGAATTGTTAAATGGGCATACTTACGGTATTTAACGTTAACATCATAATAATAATACTTACATGAAATTGGTTATTTTATTTTGTTTTATTCATAATGTAGGCAAACAATTAAATGGATGGGATACCGGTACTAAGAAAAAAAAGAAATAAAAACAGAATTTTAATATAAAGTTACATTTAAATGTTAGTGTTGCCATACTGAGGATACATACTTTAAATGTTAACTCTTAGATAAATATCAATGGAATAGAAACAGACTTGAAGGGTAGATTTATCAATGACATTATTTTGTATTAATCATGTTTTTTACCAGAAATCACTGTCTTTTTTTACTACATGTATGCAAATTATAAGATACGGTTTTTGACTGTCATTTAACTGATTTTCTTTTTTATTAAACATCTAGAGCAGTAACATTTTATTGTATTTTTTTTTCATTTCTGCACTATATTTTCACCTTAACTTCCAACCACAAAAACACATTGATAAATTCATGCTTATGGAATACAAGAAGGCATTGACAAGAACAATACAGAACTAATTCACAACAGCTGAACTTTTTAAATATCTCAAACTTGATTGTTCTGAGGAGACTTTGTAAATTCTAAAGCTTGAGTGTAAAATAACACCTAATTTCCAATACAGATTATGACAGATTTATATAACAAACAGTTTTATACATTATGTGTGTCTTTCACATTTGACAGTTTATGTTTCAATTGTTCTCAACTGCAATTTTTCCAGCAGTTTTTACTAAACTCATAACAAATATGAACATATTATGTCATTTGCAACATCATAATTTATAATGATATTTTCAACTTTTAGTAGGACAAAGTTTCTAAAATTGTGTAAGTACCGGTAAACATATGTGTCACTTTTTTATTTAGTGATTTACATTTCTTAAGAAGTTTTGAGACCTAAGTTCAGCTGTGTGTCTCTACAGACAGGGAACAATATGGCAAAGGATAAACATAGCAAGAAGGACTGATAATCATGTAACAGGTACACAAGATATAAAGATGAGGTACCTTCTGTGTTCTCTGGAAAGAATATGGTCAAAAATAAAGGTAGAATATGACATAAAAATGCTTGTAAACATTTAATTAATATTGTAATGAATAATATATTATAAACAGTGCTTAAATTTCTTCAGTAACCAACACATTAAACATGACTCTTATAAGTCAACACATACCGGTAAGCATGAATGCATTACTATAAAAGTGTAACTTAAAGTGGGATCTGAGATAAATGATAAGCACATACACTGATCATCTGTATTCTCATGGCCCTCCTAGGCTATTGGCATTAGCTGCTAACCCCTCCCCCAGATCCTACCCTCTTACCAAAACCCTCAAAATTGCCCATTTGTTATACACAATAACAAAACAAACAAAATAAGAAATGTACGTTAAAATACATCAATTTTACTCACTTTTTAATTTTATTGTTATTGTGTATAACAAATGGACAATTTTGAGAGTTTTTTAGGGGGGGGGGGGGGGNTTCAGGGGGGGGGGTGTACATGTAGATGCTAAAGCTGGTAGTCTGTGGACTGTGGTGGCACTTAAACCCTTAACACACATTTAAGGTAAAATCAACTAACTGAACATGCTGTTTCAGTGAAATTCAATTAACTGAACATTTTCATGAAAGTAAAAACTTAACAATGTCAAGAACGATTGCATGATGTAGGGCTCTCTAAAGACTTGAGCTATTTTAATTAATCACACAAATTGGCGTTTTTCAGAACAATGTGCACTTATTCATTATCTTTTTTCATGCACACGGATTAGTCCAACTTGTTGACGCTCTCAAATATTAAGCTACTTTTTATATGGGTAATATTTGGAGAATTTAGCCCGTATAAAAAGTTTCTCTAAATTCTTGGCAACGTCTTATAAATAAGACTAGCACACGGATGAACAATAAAATCGGCTGAACAAAAATATGTATGTAAACAGCCTCAAACCTGGCATTTTATTATTTTTGTAGAACTCTTTCCAGCTTGTTTACAATCAGTTTAAGGGCGCCGCCATTTGTAAACAGTAGCTATGGTGATACGTGCAGAGCTAATTTGCATGTCGTATTTTATGGCAGTTATTTCGCATCTTTTAGGCGTGAACAATAATAAAAACCATTTATTTGAAAATGGTTGGAAGGAAAGGTTGCGAAACCAAAAAAAATGAACAAAGTTCGAAACTATTTCCAAAATAAACCTGTACGTCAAAACGAGGCTTGTTTCTGACGGTCACGAAGGGGCAAGGTCGCTCCGGTTTAGCCATGTTTCGCTCGGTCTCTCTGGTCCGCGAGATCGCCAAACGATGCACACACAAGAGGGCTTTGTCCGCTTCCTCGAGATGCAACAGCAACTTCAAACAATCTATAGATAGTTGCAAAATGTAGGTTAACGTAATTTGTGTCATGTATTTTCGCGTTATAATTGATTTCCATTTTCTTATTAGCTCATATAGATATAGCTATTTAGTCCATATAAACGGACTCCCATAGCCTTTGATATGTTTTGCTGTGGCGGCTCCGGGAGTCCATATGCACCCCTTCATAAACACAAGTGCAGTTCAGCGCAGCGAATCCGTGCGCTTCCCTAAACAGATGTCTGTCGAGACAAATTGAGGAAAATAACGAATAAACTTCAAAGACATGATAAATTTACCTGAATGGCAACCTACGGACGTTATCCTTTGCATGCACCCTAAAAAAAACTCGACGATGTTTCAACACACTATTATCGTTGACATTTTTGAAACAGTGTATTGTGTATGTGTAAAAAGGCACTTTCCCAATTACGAAAAAACTACAAATTTCCCAATTGCTGTCCAAAAAAAACCCAGTTTAAGTTAAAAAAAAAAAAAAAAAAAAATTTTTTTTTTTTTGAAAATGCAACATTTAGTTAGTTTCCATTTGCAGCTATATGGCTTGAACCTAAGTAAATAATATGATAATAGGTGCTACCTAATTTACGGGCAAAAGCTTATTTGATAACCACGTATAGTAATAAATATTTGGACATTATTGTGTACAAAACATTATTATTGTTTCATTAATAAAGTAACTCAGCCAAAATAAATCTTATGTTTTGCTTGATGAAAAAAAGCGTTTTACATCTGCCAAGCTTTAACATTTAATATCTCTTTATTGTGTGCTTTTTCAGCCTATGGAATTTAAAGCTGGTTCGGTGGCTGCGACGTAGTAGATATGGTGTCCGCTTAGTGACTTGGGGGTCTCGGCATTGATCCCTTAAGTGGAAGTGTTCTTTAGATAACCCTTAAGATGCCAAGTACTGGTCCTACCCAGGAAACAGGTTATTCCATCTTATGTCTCAAGTCAAAGTAAGCTGTTGATTCAATCATAAACTGATTTAACATAATCAAAATAATGTTATGTGTCAGATCAATTTTGATTGACAGGATTATCAATGTATAATTATGTGAACTGTAGGATATATAACTTGTTTTGTTTTTTTTGCAATTGAAATTTTTCATTAATACCGGTATCTCACAATGTTAAAGTTTTCTTTTGCAAACTATTGTCGCATAGTTTAAATTATGTTTCCA
>VMBQ01001507.1:114893-128520 GCA_007657795.1 Dreissena rostriformis
AGGCCGGGAAACAGGCAAACAGGAAGAAAAACAAAAAATCGCATTTTGGCGGTCAAAAACATATAATACAATAACATAGAGTACGATTCGCTACTTAATAATTACTGCCATGACGTATTATTTCATGAGGAATGCATCTACGTGACATATAGCATTTGTCGAAGTGTCTATGTTGCTCCAGCGTCTATGATTTTCCATCGCGAAAATAGGTGACGGCAGGAATTATTTGACTTGATAGCCTATAAGGTAATGTCTCTTTGTATTTCAGAAAAGTGATACAAATAAACGGTCAACGCCCTTCGGGCTTTTGCCCGTATAATATTGACAGCTTGAAAACACTGAGTTTTCAATTTTAAAGTATTTGGGAGCAAAAAATCAAATAAACCAATTTCCCAATTTGAGGTTTTCATGACTCGATTTTTCCCAATTTTGAGGTTTTCACGACTCGATTTTTCCCAATTGGACCGGTACGGGTACTTTTCCCAATTGGACAAGGAACATCGCTGGTATTCTGTGTCAAATATTTGACATCGTTATCAACTAAGGCTACATCACATAACCCAATGTGCAAAATATTGGTGTACTGCAACCTAACCTATAGTGACACTTTAAGTCAGCAACAATGTAGCAGTTTACAATATGGTGGATATAGCGTACGCAAGAAAAATATGTAAATAAATAGCAATTATTTCTTGCTTTAATGGTACCATTTGCAACAGTTTGTGGTTAAGACAGGTAAACGTTGTTAAAATTTTGCACTTTCAGTGTTCCTTATCTCTTGCATTGGAGATCAAATTTTGCACCTTTGGACAATAGAAGGTGCATTGCAACTCTCGGCAACCCTTTGGGTTATAAAGCTGAGAGTTGAATTATTGCAAGTAATAGCTTTTATACAATTCCAAAAGAAGAAACAAAGAAATATGAAATGGGTGGATAAGTGGGACAGACATTTAAGAACGCATGTGTCTTGAAATCTGATTCTAAGATTGCCACGGCGTAGTAGATATGGTGTCCGCCTAGCGATAGGTAGGTCATGGGTTCGAACCCCACTGGGAGCGTTCCTTTGATCTCCCCAAAGACACCAAGTACTGGTTATAGTCCCAGGAAACGGACTCAAGAGCGTTTATATAAGCCTACGGCTTTCAATGCAATTGAGCTAAAAATAAATAGGTTTAAACTTAATCTGATTTGCAATGTGTTGGAAACAAAACAAAGTACACAAGAGCGGTATATAGTTCTTCTTGAAAGTTCAATTCCTCGAGCTTGTATGAGTATATGTACAGCTCAAAGTTCTTCCTGGTAAATGCTTAACCAATGTAAAACAATATGTCCCACATATGTTTATGGAAATGAGTTAAATCAACCTAATACATCCTAACAAACACAATACCTGTTACCATTGAATAAAATTGCGTGTCTTTTGTGGAGAAATGTTCTCAACTAAAACTTGATAAAAAAACAACACTTTCAAACTGAATGCATAAGTTTTTAATTGACAATTTTAGCAAAGGAAATGATATTTTGTGTTTATTTATGCCAGAAAACTTTATGTTGCGCATATAACCAATTAAAGTGAAGCCCGGATTCCAGGCAGCGAGTTATCATGAAAAAAGCCTATTCCAGGCAGTTGCAACTCCCAGCAACCCTGAGGGTCAGTAGCTAGAAGTTTGATTATTGAAACTAACAAGAGTGGTAATAGGGTTATTGCAATAAAGGTTATCACCAGCTATGTGCTTTAAACAAAAACAAAGTACACGAGAGCCGGATGCACAGGCTAATCTGGGACGACACTTTATGCACATGCATTAAGCAAGGTTTTCCCAGAATGAGCCCCTGTCATACCAAAAACTTGTCTAGGCGGAAAGTGTCGTTCCAGATTAGCCTGTGCAGACTGGGACAACGCATATGCATGAAAGCCGTTTTCCCAGAGCAAGGCTCATATCAAATATGAGTTCAGTGAAATTGCAGTGTTTCCATGCCTTTCTGATTTGCAGATGCCACTGCAGTGGTGTGCAGAAACCAGGGGTAGCCACCAACTCATGGGGTCTGCAGTACAGATTTTACTCTTCAGGAAGTAAGAGTAATTGGGAGACTTTCAACAAATATTTATTTCTTAATCAGTACAATAAATAAGTAGGTTTTTTTAGTGTAACAGTTGTGATTGTTCTTTTCTCCTCTGCAAAAAATTTGAAAAATACTATAAATATTCTCTATCTTCATAACCGAAACTTGAAAAATCAGTTTTTAAATTATCCCCTGATTTTAATAATTTACAGAATAATTTCTTCCTCATAAATTCTAACTTTAGAATGGTTAATTGAAGTGGTATGACTGGTATCGCAGGTTTCTGGGCTGATGTTGGTAATTAAAGTCTAAAATATCTTGTGTGACCAGTTCATATTATGCAGTTTATGGTAATTACATTTGATGGGTATTTCTATATTACAGGTACATGTATATTTCTTATTTTTTAGTAGTTTCATGGCCACTGGTAAAGGATATGTACTGATTTACTGGTATTAGAAACACATTTATTTGAAAATTCCCATATTTAGCCTTAACGTCTGGCTCAGTTGGTAGAACACTGGTCTACACATCAGAGAATGGCTGGTTCAACTTCTAGCTCAGCCACATAACTTGTGTATGAATTGGTCATGAAATTATTTCTACAGCCATTCTCCCCCTCTGATTCCAGTAAGGCAGTTGTCTGCTACTGGCATGCTTATTTTCACTCAGTACTGGTAAATCAAAAAGTGTGAGTCGTTTAACTGATATCAGTGCCCCAGATAAGCTGCGTATCTGCGTATTTCATCCAATTAAAATGTTTAAAAACGCAAAGAAATAGAGTATAATGTGTATTGAAAAACACAACCATTTTAACTGAGACGCAATTCCTTTAAATTTGATGCATACGATACAAGAGCCTTGTTCGAAAATGTTTTGCTAATTTTCTGTATTTTCTCATTGGAATTAGTATCGTACTGTGGCGACGCTTTCATTCAGTCAAAAGTTTGATAGCAAGCGCCTTGATGATGGAGGAGGAAAACAATCAAAGTTATTCAAACACTTTTCGGACAAGATTTCAGAATAAATAAAGCGTCTGACTACACATTTACGACCACATATGTTAGAGTTGCAAACTTTGAACAAGGTTGATTTGAAATACCAGAATTTGAGTTGGACCACCATAAGTGAGCTATGCTTTACTATCACTTATTTCACCCTATTTCCCAAATGAAATCGCCCTGTTTTTCAACATCAATGGGTAAAAACCCTATTTCCCAATTATCTGGGGCTCTATGATATTACTGAAAAACTGTTGAAAATGGTGAAACATCCCTGCCTTCTGTGTCCCCAGCCCTGCCCAACCACATAAAGGTGGCACTGCCGGCTCTGTCCCCTACCATGGAGATGGGAACAATCATCAACTGGCAGAAGAATGAGGGAGACAAGGTACACAGGAGCCTGTCTTGGATCAGGGCGTGCATTAACAATTTTAAGAGTAATTATACCCACGGTAGGGTGGCATATAGCAGTTGAACTTCAGTCCGTCCGTCTGTCAGTCTGTGCGTCCGTCCAAAAACTTGAACGTTGGTCATAACTTTTGCAATATTGAAGATAGCAACTTGACATTTGGCATGCATGTGTATCTCATGAAGCTGCACATTTTGAGTGGTGAAAGGTCAAGGTCATCCTTCAAGGTCAAAGGTTAACAAAAAATAAAAAATGCATGTGTATCTCATGGAGCTTCACATTTTGAGTGGTAAAAGGTCACGGTCAAGGTCATCCTTCAAGGTTAAAGGTCATTTTTTTTGTATATATTTTTATTCAAAGCGGCGCAGTAGGGGGCATTGTGTTTCTGACAAACATACAATGTATCTCTTGTTTATTCTCATTTTGTAGCCCATATGAGTTCTCAAGGTGAACTCTCTAGATGCTACATTTATTGCCAAATCTTAAAGTTGGTCAGAACATTTGTCTGAATTATATCTCTGTTTAGTTGAAACTGGGTGTTGTTGGGTTAAAAACTAAGTAACTAGGTCAAATTAGATAAAAAGTTTGTGAACACTCTAGAGCATTTTTCATGAAACTTGGTCAGAACAATCGTTTAAATGGTATAACATCCAAGTTTCATACTGGGTCATGTGGGGTAAAAAAACTTGGTCACCATTAAATTAAAGGAAAAAAAACCCGCAAACGAAGTTTAGGGGGGTATATAGGAGTGAGATTGTCTGTCGGTCGGTCTGTCTGTCGGTCGGTCCGTATTGGTTGTCCGCTCTCTAACTCAAGTTGTTTTCATCCGATCTTCACCAAACTTGGTCAGAAGTTGTATCGATGATGTCTAGATCAAGTTCAAATATGGGTCATGCCGGGTCAAAAACTAGTGGCATGTGAGGGTATTCGTCACCTTAGTGACAAAGCTCTAGTTTATTTACCAATCCTCACAAAACCTAGTCAAAACAATTGTTCTATTGATAACTCAGCAAATTCAAAATTGATTCAAGTGGGGTTAAAAACTTGGTCACTCTGTAAAATTAAAGTAAAAGCAAGCTGCTTGTGAAAACTCTAGAAGTCACATGTGTTTACGCAATCTTCATGAAACTTTCTTAAAAGATTTGTACTTATGATTTCTCCTCTAAGTGAGATGGTTCATGTGAATTGAAATACATTGCTGCCATGATGTGGGGAAGTTTTCCTTATGTGGCTATAGTAAAATACCTTTTTAACCCACACATCATGAAAATTGCTAAGAAAATTAAACATTGTTTTGTTATGATATCTGGACTGCTTAAGAAAAGTATTGTGGTTTGTTAAAAAATATGGCTGCAATATTGGAGAAGTGTTTCTTATAAGTCTATTGTGGAACCTTGTAAACATTTCCTGCTCAGAACACGAACGTTCCTTGAGGTCTCAGGTGAGTGCCTTTGGCTCTCTTGTTTTTATTGGAAAACTGCAGCAATTGAATTTCCAGCATTTCTAAAAGCACAGTTACCCAATTTCAATAATTAGCCCTTTGAGCGCTGGAACCGGATTTTGAAGGCCTTTGCAAACAGTTTGGATCCAGATGAGACGCCACAGAACGTGGCGTCTCATCAGGATCCAAACTGTTTGCTATTCGGATAGTGGCCTAAGAAAAAAATTCAAAGAAAATGCTAATTTTTTTCAAATTCAGCAGACGACATTTTAGCAGACGACAAATTTCCCAGCATTCAAAGTGTTATAGGACAAACAGGCTAGAAGATCAATTTGAGTCAGCGTTTTTTTCTCTATGCCAAGTTTTTAAAAAATTTAATTTGATATTTTTACCAATTCTAAGGTGAAGATTCCCCAAATAAGAAAACGGAACAAAAAGAACCTAAATTTTAGTGAAAAGATGGACTATTTGCTTTTATTTTACTGTCTTTAACCAAGCGCCTTCCGCAATTCAAGTCAGTGACTATATACACATGTACCCCTAGAGGAAGTAACTTTGTTTGTGCATGCTGTTATTGATTGGTTTTGATTACAATTCATTGTTTCTGATATACTGGCGTGAAATAATGGGAACTAGCTGAATTGTACTGCGTTTTTTTAAAGTGATAACAGACATTGGAAAAAAAGAACTTTCACTAATAAATCACAAACAAAACATCAGAATGCAATATTTTATCAAAGTTAAAGGCTTTGTTAAAGATAAACGTGGAGATTGCCAATGTTGGCAGGTCTGAAATACATTAAATTTGCAACATGATGCAAGTTGTGGAACCAAACTGAACTAAGAATCATTCAGGTCTCAACAAGTTATAGAACCAAACTGAACTAAGAATCATTCAGGTCTCAAGTTATAGAACCAAACTGAACTAAGAATCATTCAGGTCTCAAGTATCCATGGGCATTTGAACCTCATTCAGGGAAAACTGGACTTAATGCATGCACAAAAAGTGTCATACCATCCCTAATCAGGGACAACACTTTCTGCCTAGACTGGATTTTGGTTTAAAAGAGACTTCCTTTAACTAAAAAATACCATTAAAGCGGAAAGTGTTGTACCTGATTAGCCTGTACGCAGGCCTATCTGTGCACAGGCTTATATGGGGCAACACTTAACGAACATGCATTAAGCCCTGTTTTCCCAGAGTGAGGTTCATTTGACCTTGGTTTCTCCTATCAGGTATCAGAAGGTGACCTGCTTGCCGAGATTGAGACAGACAAGGCTACCATGGGGTTTGAGGCATCCGAGGCAGGGTACCTTGCCAAGATCTTCTTTCCAGAGGGCAGCAAGGATGTGCCTATAGGCAAGGTAAGTGTCGTGAATCATGGGAATAGTGTCATGCCTAAATATGGCCTATATTGCTGCAATTCGAAGCATTCAATTTGTGTTATTAAGTACCAATATTTTCCAATGAATTATAATAAAAAAATGTGGAAAAAATAGCTATGACTTACATTCCAGAAGAGATATTTAAAAGACATTAAACTGTTTTGAAAAGCTATTGAAAATATTTATTTAGTTAAATTAAATCTCATGGAGCTGCACATTTTGAGTGGTGAAAGGTCAAGGTCATCCTTCAAGGTCAAAGGTCAAAAAACTAAATCCAAGGGAAGAAACAAGCTTTAAAGGGAGATAATTTATATACCTTCCAAATGATAAATAGAAATTTATTTCAAAGCGGCGCAGTAGGGGGCATTGTGTTTCTGACAAACACATCTCTTGTTCTTTTCAAAATCCCTTAAAAAGCAAAAATTTGAATAATGTTAAGGAGGTTATGTTCTTTTCTATAGCAATATTTGGGAAGGACCATTGGCTAGGATACTTTCTTGAACATTTGTTCTCCCCATTGCAATGGTTAGAGCATAAGCAAAATATATATGTATAGTGCCAATTGAATTATTGACAGCTAAGTTAATTTAAATATTTCCCTTTAGTTATATTGGAAAAATATTCTAGGTTATTGACCTTACATGAGGTATAATGGACCAACCAACTATCAGTGAAATGCTATCCCTTAACATGGGCATAGTCATGTTGTGAACATGGGAAAGATTATTGTCATAAATTTATAAAAATTACAAATATTGACACAAGAAAAGGCTTGCTCAAAGGAAAATGTAAGGACTGGAAAAAAAACAAATATGATGTTAAGGAATTGTAGAAAGTTTTTGTGTACTTACAACAAATATTGAAAGTTTTGGAGATGGATGACTTGCACATAGCTATGGATGACATACAAAGGTTTGTGGGTGTGAAAAAAAGAAAGAAAATAGGTTTGTAATGATTGCTTGTTTCATATTCAGTGAATTGTATTGCATTCCTGGATTCCAAGCACTAAACTGTGCATATTTGTTATGTCCCCCAGTCTATACTGGGGGACATATTGATTTTGCCCTGTCTGTTTGTTGCTTTGTTGGTTTGTTGGTTTGCTCAAACTTTAACATTTGCCATAACTTTTGCAATATTTAAGATAGCAACTTCATATTTGGCATGGCATGGAGCTGCACATTTTGAGTGGTGAAAGGTCAAGGTCATCCTTCAAGGTCAAAGGTCAAATATATGGGTCAAAATCGCTCAAATGGGGACATAGTGTTTCACAAACACATCTTGTTTATAAAATGGTATTTTAATTTTAACTTAAATCAAATATTTCTACTTGTTTACCTGATGCCTTGCCTTCTCAGCTCCTTTGTATAAAAAAATGGTGTGAGAAAATTTCAACACACCAGATTACTCTGAAAAAGGATGAGTAGCTTAACTGCAATTCTGTTGAAAACCGTGACAAATCCAAATAAAAAATGAAGTGATAACTCTTTTAGCTACTTATGCAATCAAACTTAATTATTTTGAAGTCGCTGGAAGTGGGAAAAATACTTTGAAATAAGAAATAGTCCAATTTAACATTTCTGGGTCATCCTAATATGAATGATAGTTTTATAGATTATTATGCCAAGAATAAAAATGTATAAGTGGCCTAAGTACTATACTCAATGTGAACGGAAAAAATCGAGACTAAAAAAATACTTAAAAATAACAAGGGCATTTGATTAAGAGTGTTTGAAAAAAACGTGATCTCCTGTATCTTAAATTAGCCTTGTTCTGGGAAAACTGGGCTTAATACATGTGTGTCAAGTGTCATCCTAGACCAATCAGGGACGACACTTTCTGCCTAAACTGGATTTTGGTTAAAAAGAGACTTCCTTGAATAAAAAAATTCAATAAAAGCGGAAAGTGTTGTCCCTGATTAGCTTGTGCGTACTGCACAGGCTAATCTGGGAGGACACTTTACGCACATGAATTAAGCCCAAGTTTGCCAGAACAAGACTCAAATTATTACCTGATTGCTTCCCCAACGCCAGCTGCTGTGTATTATCGTGGAGAAAGAGGCGGATGTGGCTGCCTTCAAAAACTATGTTGCCACGGCAGCAGACGACTCCGCAGTGGGCGGGGTACCAGGCAAGAAGGCCACGCCGCCTGCTACTTCCACCCCCACCCCACCCCCTGCGCCAGTTCCAGCAGGTCTGTAATACATGACATGGCTACAAATTAGCAGAGCTCTGGGAATTGGGGCTTTATACATGTGCGTAAAGTGTTGTACCACATTAACCTGTTTAGTCTGCAAAGGCTAATCTGGGACAACACTTTACGCCTAGACTGGATTTGTATTCTGCAGAGGCTACATTTAATCAAAAGTCCTTAAAAGTGGAAAGTGTCGTCTCTGATAAGCCTGTGCGAATAAATCAAGTGCTTGTTTACAACTCGTTTGGATAACAGGGTGGTATGACTAATCAAGCTGCACAATAAACTTTGAGAGTTGAGTTTAAAATTGTTATATAATCTGCTTTACCCTTTTCTTTATCATTCAAAATAATTTTACAGCCCCTGCCCCTCCTCGACCTGTGACCCCAGCCCCAGTGGCGGCCACTCCCTCTCCCCAGTCGCCCCCTGCCATCTGCACAGGGGGTCGAGTTGTGGCCACGCCCTATGCAAGAACCCTGGCCGCCGAGCAAGGCATTGACCTCAATGTAAGTTTCATGCATGCATGAATTAAATGGGCCTAGGTCTGGTAAAATGGGCATAATGTTTGTGCAAAAAATACCAGAAAAGGGGAAAGTGTTTGCCCTGATAAGCCTGTGCAGACTTCACAGGCTAATCTGGGTCGACACTTTACGCACAAGCTTAAAGCTCAGTTTTCACAGAACGAGGCTCAATTATTCATCATGATTTTAGAACTTAAAATTGTAAAACAAGATGAAACAAAAAGTATGATGAAAACAGTATTTAAGAGCAAGATTTCAATGTATTAAAATTCTCTATGTTCGTGTATGAAGTTTTGCCAGTACATGTATTTCTGTTTCAAAATAGTATTTCAAATCAAGTGTAGGAGATATATAATAAGAGGGCCTTAACATTAAACATGATTAAGAGAAGGTAATTGATTAACAGACAGTATTATAAAAACAGGTTGCTTGAGCTTGAGTGCATCTTTTCTATATATTTAAAACTGTTGCATCAAAATTGTCATTTATTTAATGTGTAACTAGAAACTTTGATTGTTTTATAACAGCCACCATATGCAAATGTAATAAAGTATCAGTCTGTATCAGTAAAATGTATGAAATCATAATTTTGGTCATGTAGAATTTACGGATATTTATTTTGGAATATCAGTTTCCCCCACAATGTGCAAAACAAATCAAGTTAAAATTGTCGGTTTAGTTAATTTTATTCAGAAATCTTCTTTAAAGCTGTCTTTGATAGCTGTCATTCCTGATTGGCCTGTGCGGACTGCACATGCTAATCTGGGACGACGCTTAACGCACATGCATTTAGCCCAGATTTCCCAGAACTAGGCTCCTATTATTCTACATAAAGTAAGTTACCACTTATTCCCTCAGTTGGTGACAGGTACCGGCCCAGATGGTCAGATAAGAGCTGAAGACGTGTTATCAGCAAAGGTTTCTGGAAAGGTGAGACAATTTGAACATAGGAAATGTAATTCAATTCTTTTGTTAAAGTATTTATAATTACATATATATAATTGAGTTTCGAAAAAAATCTTTAATGCTGGAGAAAATTAAAACAAAAATCATTATACATTTTGTGCTTCAGATGTAAACGGCATTGTCATCATCACTTATAATATTGCTTAAATTGTCTTTGTCAAAATTGTGTGGACATTTTTAAGAGGCTATGTTTGATTTCCTCTGTCATAGTGTGAAATATCACTTTCCGCTTTTATAGTTTTTTTGTTTGTTTAGATGAAATCTCTTTTAAACAAAAATCCAGTTAAGGCAGAAAGTGTCGTCCCTGATAAGCCTGTGTGTACTGCACAAGCTTATCTGGGTCAACACTTTACGCACATGCATTAAGCCCAGTTTTCCCAGAACTAGGCTCATATTATTCAACATAAAGTAAGTTAGCACTTAATCTATCAGGCGGTGGAAAGTCCAGCAGCAGCAACAACAACAACAGCACCAACAGCAGCCCCAGGTGCATTTGTGGACATCCCTCTCACCAATATGAGGAAGGTGAGACAAGTAGAACATAGGACATTTAATGCCATTGCTTTGTTGAAATAATTATAATTATACCCCTGCATGGTGGGGTTATATTACAGTTGGTCGGATGGATGTCACCATCATGTTTAATATGGCTTAAATTGTCTTTTGTCAAAATGATGTAAAGGCGACAGGCTATGGTTGTTTCCTCTGTCCAAGTGTGAAATATCTTCTTCTTTTTTTTTTAAAGGACCAATTAACTGGGCAGCTTTTCTGATTGCATGTTCATGCTTAGAACTCTGAATGAAATCTTGCCAGAATGTGCTTTATTATCACTCTTGAAACATAAACTGTATTGTGTTAACAACAGAAGAGTTACAGATTATGAGATTGCACTACACGTGATTGATTGATTGATTGATTGATTGATTGATTGATTGATTGATTGGTTCCCATTTCAGACTATAGCCAAGAGACTGACGGAGTCCAAGCAGACTATACCACACTACTACCTTACCATTGATGTAAAACTAGACAGAACAATAGCGTAAGTATCTAGTCCAAGCAGACTATACCCCACTACTACCTTACCATTGATGTGAAACTAGACAGAACAATAGCGTGAGTATCTAGTCCAAGCAGACTATTCCCAACTTCTACCTTACTACTGATGTGAAACTAGACAGAACAATAGCGTGAGTATCTAGTCCAAGCAGACTATACCACACTTCTACCTTACCATTGATGTGAAACTAGACAGAACAAAAGCGTAAGTATCTAGTCCAAGCAGACTATACCCCACTACTTCCTTACCATTGATGTAAAACTAGACAGAACAATAGCGTGAGTATCTAGTCCAAGCAGACTATACCNAGACGCCAAGTACTGGTCCAACCCAGGAAACAGGTTATTCCATCTAATGTCTATAGTCAAAGTAAGATGTTGATTCAATCATAAACTGATTTAACACAATCAAAATAATGTAATGTGTCAGATCAATTTTGATTGACAGGATTATCAATGTATAATTATGTGAACTGTAGGACATCTTACTTGTTTTGTTTTTTTGCAATTATAATATTTCATTAATACCGGTATCTCACAATGTTAAATTTTTCTTTTGCAAACTATTGTCGCATAGTTTAAATTGTGTTTTCACTAAAAACGAGCCATTTTGTAGTAATTCAAAAATCAGTCTTAACTACATACACTAAGTTTAATTGTAGCTGTATGGTAAATATTTGAATGCAAACAAACATAAGATTATATCATCCATATTTATTTTTTTAATTTATACATTCTCATAACACAAACAACACACACATATATTTCAGTAATCATATGAGCTTACTGGTACTCCAACTCCTTCTGCAGCTGCTGCTGCTCCTCCTTCTGCTGCTGCTACTAATGCTACTACATGCTGATTTTGAACAGGAGAAGTTTTAAACATCATATTCATTAACAGTGCCCCAGATAATTATTTGGGAAATAGGATTTTCACCCATTGATTTTGAAAAATAGGGTGATTTCATTCTTGAAATAGGGTGAAATCAGTTGTAAAAATACATACCTCGAAATAATTGCTGCTTAACATTTTTTTAATTAAACTGGGTGCAGTTTGCACATTTCAATCTTTTTTCTGTCCCATCAATGTCAACAATGTCTAACCAAGCAAATGACTTTTTCCACGTTTGACAGGTGTTTTCAGTCACTGACTTTCCATCATTTTTTTGGATGTCAACGCAACTGCTGCATACACAGTTCCTAACAAAATTGTAAAAAACACAAATGATTCGGATCATATTGGCTCTTACTTTCTTGGTTCGCAAAAGTTTGCGATTGACTGTTATTTTGGCGCAACAATTGCGGTCGTCTTTCGACCATTCTTAAACATTTTTATTACGCATCGTAATAGAAACTGAAAGTACAGACGCTTTACAAATACATGCACAGTGAGCGACAGATTAAGTCAGATTGAAAACGCATGTAGGTCATCGTAAATAATTTGGGTAGACGCTTTATTTAACCATGAAATCTACTCTGTAGAGCTTTTGAATAACTTTGACTGTTTTCCTGCTCCGTCTTCCAGGCGCTTGCTGAATGAAAGCGTCGCCGTGGTACAATAACAATTCCAAAGAGAAAATACCGAAAATGAGCAAGGCATTTTCGATCGAAGCTATTGTATTGTACGCATCAACTTTGAAGAATTTGCGTAAAAGTCAAATTGGTTGCGTTTTCAATACGCATCATATTGAATTTCTTGCGTTTTTAAACATTTAAATAGGGTGAAAGACGCAGATACGCATCTTATCTGGGGCACTGCATTAAGTTTTTAATGGATTTTATTCATTCAAAACAAGGCAATAATTTTCAAGGTATTTTCTATAATATTTCTTTCTTCCATTTTTAGCTCACCTGAGCGATAGCTCGGGGTGAGCTATTGTGATCACTCAGCGTCCGGCGTCCGTCCGTCCGTCCGTCCGTCTGTAAACAATTTGTAAACATCTTCTTCTACTAAACCATTGAGCCAATTTCAACTAAATTTCATGTTGAGCATCCCTAGGTCATGGGACAAAAGAATTGTTAAAAAAAATTTGATCACATAACCAAGATGGCCGCCATGACCATATATGGTAAAAACCTTAAAAAATCTTCTTGTCAGAAACCGCTCATCAGATTTTCAAAAAATTTCACAGGGATGACCTTTGAAGGCTCCCCTGAAAAAGTTGTTCAAAGAAATTTGATTCGTCAAAAAACATGGCCGCAGGAGCTCGTTGAACTTTGCATGTGTCGGTCGGTCCGTCCACCAGGTGGTTTTCAGACGATAACTCAAGAACGCTTGTGCCTAGGATCATGAAACTTCATAGGAACATTGATCATGACTCGCAGATGACCCCTATTGATTTTGAGGTCACTTGGTCAAAGGTCAAGGTCACAGGTGAAGGTCACAGTTACTGGAAATAGGCAGGATTTAGCATGGTTCAAACAAGGGAAACAACCTACCGTTTATGCATGTTCTTTTTGTTACAGCAGTTGCCTCCCTTGTAATTTATATAAATTTTACCAAATGTAAGGCTAACTACATTTTTGTAATGCATTGTATCAATAAACATCGGGCAAAAATGAAATTAAGGCACCACCACCACCACCACCA